>JAHDVF020000362.1:0-170799 GCA_022606425.2 Lepidostoma basale | reverse complement strand
GAACTTTATTGTTTATATATCTTTGATATCTGTGTATGATAAATATCTTTGATATACATATATTCAGTGTTCTATTTTTTTCTTTTCGTTTCCTTACTGGCGTTTTCTCGAGGATATTACTAATATATTAGATTATAAAATTTATTCCTGTTTTGCAAATTAACATTTAAATTAAAGTCTACTGCGTTGACTCAACCAAGCTCTGTGGTCCATGGGCTATCTATAAATGTTACAACATATTCCTTGCAGCTGAGAGAAACCATAGAAATCATCAGCCGGAACATTTGAGTAACAGTACTCGTATGTCTATGGGGAGAATAAAAACATGTTCGAAAATATGTTTATTGTGTAAGAACAATTATGTTTACTTAATGTAGCTTAAGCTAAAACTAACTAACTAACTAACCATCACGCCGTCTCCCCGGAGGGGTAGGCAGAAAGAATGGAACGCCACACTGTTCTGTCCTGACACACTTCCCTCGCTTCCTCTACGGTCTTGTCATGCACGCACGTCGATTTCTCCGACTCCTCGCGTGACCGACATTTAATATTTGATTTATTTGATCGTGCTACGTTTTCCTCGGCCTTCCTCTATTTCATGTACATGTTTACATGTACCTTCTTCACCATTCTGTCTTCACTCATTCTTTCCATGTGTCCAAACCATCTTAATGACATTTTCATTATTTTGTTCATAACACTTTCATTCGCACCGCATTCACTTCTTATACTTGCATTTGACACTCTATCATATACAGATTTGCCGCACATTCGTCTTAGAGATCTCATTTCTTCTGCATTTCTTCTGCTTTCATCTTTCTTTTGCCAGTTCCATGCTTCACTTCCATACAGTTGCGAGTTCTTATTTTAAATTAAAATGCCAGAATGTTATGATTATTTCATTAGTATTAGGTTCATGCGGTGCTTGTAAGGGTCGGCACAAGAACACCATTATGCACTGCCATCTTAGCTTTTTGGATAGGCTTTTGTTTGCGATGACTATGGGGAGATAAATTCGCTATATTCACAAATATTTTATTAATTTAATGTCCTCAGTGTTCTATTTTAAGTATTGAAATGATTGTAAATTCATTGAATTGAATTGAATTTTTAATTAAATTAAATTAGTGATAAAGATTAAAGTTTATTTCGATGTACCTACCCATTGAGAGTACCTACGCATAACGGTTAGCGACCAGACTGGCTTCTAGCCACAGTTAAGTAGTACAGACAAGGGAAATGGTTGCGCCTGGTTCCCTTTGTGGTACTGCGAAACAGTGACGTCAGAGCCGACGTCACGCCTCCCCGCGTGCATACCCGATGTGTCGCATACGTGACACTCCATCTCGGGTGGGCGCCCGCCACCCCCTTTGGGGCCTCATTTCGCCCCCTCCGCGGCTGTAGGGACATGCGGTAAATCTTGTTTATCGGTCACTTGTCATCTCGCATCACGTGGGGCCTGGCAAGATTGGACGGGGTGTAATGTAAGACATTTGTCCTACTAAATCTCATAACTATAACAAATATTATGTCTTTTTTTTTCTTTGTATAGATTTATAGTATAAGTTAAAGATAGATTCAATGTATCAATAGGTTTGGTATAGTTATTTTGGTATTTTTATAGCTTTACTCTACGATATACGACAGAATCTCAAATGCTGATATAAGAAAGGAATGTAGAGCGGAAGAAGGTATTATGAACAAAATTATGAAAGGATCGCTGCGTTGGTTCGGACATATGGAACGCATGGATGGAGAAAGAATGGTTAAGAAAGTATACGTTAATGATGTAAATGGGTACGAAGTCGAGGCAGACCGAAGAAAACATGGCATGACCAAATTAATCAAATTTTAAAGGTTGGTCATGTTAGAAGTCGGAGGAATCGACGTGCGTGTATGACTCGTTGTATGAATGTGGAGGAATCTAGAGAGGTTTGCCAGGATAGAGTAGTGTGGCGGTCCATTCTCTCTGCCTACCCCTGCGGGGAAACGGCGTGATGGTTTGTTTGTTTTGTTTTTTGTACTCTTCACGGATTTTCTACAGTATATTTATCAGTTATTCTTCTATAGAATTTTATGTTTGATATGTATAGCTTTGTTGTTTTTAGTTTCCATTTGAAATTTTACACAATCCACGAGAAAAAGAAATTATATTTATTTTTTAAATCTGTTCTTTATAGAGAAAAACATTTTAAAGTATTTATTGTTTCTTTGACAGTGATGTACGTATGGTAAAACTTCATATTAAACCATTAAGTATTTTAGGCGAATGACATATTTGTGGCATTTCGACGTTTCATTATGGCTTAGACAGGCAAGACATGTCATTCACATAAAATATAATAAAACTTCTAGAAAACAGACGTTTTTAATATGAAAGACGTCGATTTTCGAAACGATCATGTTCAGCAGCTTGATTGAAAGCACGTTTAGCAGACAATTACTCTTGACTTTAGAGAGTATCTTTCATGCGTTCCTGGTATTATATATTTTATTTTTACATATTCTCAATAGATGCCTTAAATTTTAATAGTTGTTATAATATCTTTTGAGAAAATAAACAAATTTGATTTGATTTGATTTGAATAAGTTTGGCGAACCGAACCATGATTTTCAAAATAAATTTGCACATTTTGCAAGCGCTCTTCTGACGCCAGTCTATTCATGGTGAAATGGCAAAACGTACTGACTACAAATCCACTGTCAACTGTCAAATTGACAGTATGTAGAAACAATGTTGCCAGTTTAAAAACCAAACCTTTAAAAAACATCCTGTACAAACTTTAAACTCACTCGTTTTCCGCGTATTCTGATATGTGTGCATGTGTTATGTATTTGTGAAAATAAATGATTGAAATGACGTTTTAGAAGCATGGGTAAATAAACACCGACATACCAGCAGTTACGCGACAATCTATAAATCTTAATAAGTTTGGGTAGGTTGGGCAGTAGGTGACGAGGGTCCCTCTGGCATAGAAACGATCTTCGGGGAAATCCCCTTAAATCCCGCAATTAGAGCGGCCATTAAGGGTTTGTGGCTGGCCGGGAGGTGTGGAGGAGGGGGTGGGCCAGGTGGGGGTGGCGGGGGCTGAAGGGCGGTGGACTAACTGACCTGGGACAAGGTCGGGACCCCGCATCAATCACACATGTACCTCTCCTCTGCCGCGCCACTCCACTACCCGGACTTAATTAATCAGCAGTTGCACCCTAATCCCCTTTCTATTGATTTCTTAACAGCATCGGGATCGTCGAATTATTTCAGTACGATTCCCCCTTAAATATATTAAGAACTGCGATAAAGGACAGGTTCTATCGGCCCCCTATTGTTTGCCTAGTCGCCCTCTTCAAAATATGCGGAATATCTAGTAACTACATAAAAGTAGCCTCGGCTTGAGGGACAGGTGTATCAGATGAAATGAAAAGGCAACGAAGAATCGCACAATTTAATATTATCTTTATATATCCTGAACGGCTGGACCGATTTTAACGAATTTTTTTGTGTGTGTTTGAGTGGGTCCCTGGATGGTTTAGGGGAGTCTGGTGGTGTCCGTTCTTTGAACATGGCCGTACCAGTCCCTTTTTCGCTGTCTGCTCCATCTTATAATATCCTCAACCTCACATATCTCTCTCATTCTGGTGTTGCTCACGCGGTATCTCAGTGTCTTGCCTGCTATCAAGACACTGAGATATCGCTTAAACAAGAAATAATTATGATGATTGATTATTAATTTATGATCAAAGATTATGTAAGGTTAGGTTCACCCGAAATAAAAATTTACACAAAATGAGGTTATTATTGGAGAGATAGTTGGGAGTCAACCTCCCAAGAGAGGCCAGCCTGATTTCAGTAACAGACCAAAGGTAGAAGAAGAAGAAATTATAACTAACTAACCATCACGCCGTCTCCCCGAAAGGGTAGGCAGAAAGAATGGACTGTCACACTTTTACTGATGCGGCACTCCATCCTTCTCTTTTCGCTCCGCGGGAGACGCGGTGTGATGGGTTGCGAACCTCATCGCCACCAATAGGCATCTCCCGCGCACACTTCGATCGTCCAACACCCGCAAAATAAATCTAAAACAAATAATATAAAATACAATGATATAAAATAAAATAACAAAGTAAAAATAATTTAACACAAAATGTTATTTTTAGATGGTGCACATATTGTCTATTTAATTTATGTCCCACGAATCCACCGTTTTTTTTTTATTTAGCACATAATGTAATAACACATAATTTTTTTTTCGATGTTGCACATGTTGACATGGACGATCCGGACTTTTGTGTTTATTTTATCATTGTTTAAAGCCCAGTTTTAGTTAATTTCATTTGATAAATGCAGTATATAAATTTAATTTTTGTACAATACAACGTGGAGGCGAATATTGAAGAAAAATAATGGTATTCGCCATTCCCCGCGGGCTCAGGAGGCCGGCGCGGCATCCGCGGCGGATACCGGACTGGTTCACTTCCTGTCCTCTCTAATAGCGCTCTAGAGGCGGCTGGCCGGCCGTCCATCCTCGCGGCCGTTGCGTGGGAAATTACAGGAAGCGGGGATGCCAATATTAAACACTTTATTATTTCCACCTGGATAACACCCAGCTAATGAACAGCCTGCAGATGAACGGATGGGGTGTGAGGCTGCTGACTTGGAGCCTGGGAATATACGAGTATTATTATTATTGGTGGCGAAGTGGTTTCTACATGGTTCTGGAAGTTATTTAACTAGTGCTTGGAGGAAGGATATACGCCGCTAGACTGGAGGAGAGCAGTAATTATGCCCCTGTACAAAGGAAAAGGATCGCGTATGGAATGTGGAAACCACAGAGCTATCAGTCTTTTGAGTGTCGTTGGTAAAGTCTTTGGCAGAATTTTAATAGAAAAGAGTAAGAAAATTGACGAGTGACAAAGTTTGGGATGTGCAAGGTGCCTTTATGAATGGCAGAGGATGTATGGATCAAATTTTTGGACTTCGTACATTGACAGAAGTTTCTGGCCAAAAACCACAAACTTTTCTGTGCGTTTGTCGATTTGCAAAAAGCATATGATTACGTTAATAGAGAAAATTTGTGTAAATATTGTCTGAATATGGAATAAGTACAAAACTGATCACGGCAATTCAGTCGCTATACACGGAAAGCAGTGCTAGTGTCAGAGTAAATGGAGATCTAACAGCCTGGTTTGATATCAATAAAGGTGTCAAACAGGGTTGGGTTAAGTTCCCCTTGGTTATTTAATCTGTATATGGACAAATGTATGAAAGAGCTGAAAGGGTTTGATGTAGGTGCCAAAATGAGCGGAGTGTCAGTAAGCTGTCTCTTGTATGCGGATGACGCTGTCCTACTTGCAGACAACGAGCATGAACTACAAGTCCTGTTGAATAGTATGTATGAGGTATGCATGCGAAATGATCTGATGATGAATGTTAATAAGTCCAAGGTAATAATTTTTTAAAAAGAAGAAATCATGACAGTCCGCAACATTAGCGTGAATGGTGAAAATTTGGAGCAAGTAGATGAGTTCGTGTATTTAGGTAGTCTGTTTTCAAGAGATGGGCGAGTGGGATAAGGATATTGAAAGAAGGGTTGGGGCAGGCAACAAAGTGAATGGTGCACTTAAAGTTGTCATCGCAAACAAAAACCTATCCAAAAAAAATAGAATGGCAGTGCACAATGGTGTTCTTCTACCGACCCTTATGTATGGGAGCGAAGCATGGAACTGGCAAAAGAAGGACGAAAGTAGAATAAATGCAGTAGAAATGAGATCTCTTAGACGAATGTGTGGATTCTCTGTGTATGATAAGAGTGTCGAATGAAAATATAAGAAGTGAATGCGGTGCGAATGATGGTGTCATGAACAAAATAATGAAAGGATCTTTAAGATGGTTTGGACATATGAAAAGAATGAATGAAGAAAGAATGGTCAAAACATTATATGTTAATGATGTAAATGGAACTAGACATAGAGGAAGACCGAGGAAAACGTGGCAAGATCAAATAAATCAAATATTAAATGTCTGCAATTCTTTCTGCCTACCTCTTCGAGGAAACGGCGTGATGGTTAGTTAGTTAGTTAGTTCTGTTATAGAATATTACAAATGATTATATTTCTCTATGTAATGTTAGCATCGTCAGGTTGTAGAATCATCAACTTGGTGTAGGATAATCATAGCATCAACTTGGTGTAGGATAATTTTGTGTTGTTAATAACAGGGAACTGTTATCAACTATCATGGTTCGAAAGATCTCACATCTGGGTCATATACTGCGTGGGGAAAAGTACCACCTTCTCCAACTGATATTGGAGGGGAAAATTGAGGGACGCCGAGGGCCCGGAAGGAGACAAATGTCCTGGCTGCGAAACGTGAGGGAGTGGACCGGCATCCGAAGTGTGGAGGAGCTGTTCCGAGCGGCGCAGGACAGGTTCGCCGAGGTGATCGCCAACGTTGGGGGGACCCAACAGGGCACTTGAAGAAGAAGAAGAATTGTAAAATTTTTAACGTGTGTGGAAAGTAAATGATTTACATTTTATGTTAAAACTTATTACTGATTAGATTTTACAATAAACAGATTTTAAAGGGTAGAATATCTTTACTTCTGTGAATATTATACGTGTTGCAACTAATATTCTAACAAGTTGAACTCAGGTACGTTTTTACGTCTCCTAAATCATGAAATATACGTTCTTTCTCATCAACCACCACTTCTGAAATTACAACCTTTGAATTGTTCTGTGGCGATAATGTATTTCAACTTTAAATATGAAACGGAATGAAACCTATTAATACTTAAAGCAGATTTTTGTTATAAATACTTTATGTACGCACACTTTTCAGGTAACAAAAGGTGGAACATTTGTATATGTTTGAAGGTTCATTGGTTCGATTCTGGGTAAAACCTTAGACCCTTGCAGTGCGGACATTTAAAATAAAAGCAATTTCGAAAAGTAAATAGTAGATAACTATCTATTATTATTATTTGGTTTCATGGTCTGAATTTTGAAGAGCCGTTTCGACTAATCAAATTTATGATAATATGTTTCACGTGTCGTTTTCAATAATGGTTCATAAAATAATTCTTGGAATCCTGGGTATGTCAGTGTCTTGTGGTTTCATCTTTCATAGACTTTTGGAAATCGTTACAGTCTCCACCTTATCTCACCAGGGAATATGGTAGCTATCCGTGGCTCTATCCCACGGCATCTCTTTTGGGAATGCCGGGGCCAACTCTTTGCAGCTTCGGAGAGATGGACATTTAGAGAACTCGGCCGTGCTGGAGGATGGTGGTATTTTTGTCTCTGATAGATATCTCCAACAGTGGCAGAATCGATAATTGTACCTACCAGCCGCCATAACCAAACTGCCTCTGGTGACACCGGTGGAAAGAGCAATTAGTCTGCTGAACGCGGTCTCTTCGGAGATCGACGTTTTTCAACGTACGTTCTCTTGACTTTAGAAAGTATCTTGTCTTCTTAATGTCGAATCATCTCTCATGCGTTCCTGGTATTATATTTTATACATGTATGTTATAGTTTACCGGTACTTAAACATTAATATTGTTTGTAATGTCTGTTGAGATAATAAACTGATTTGATTTGATCACATGACTTCAGTCTCCCTGAAGATGGAAACTCTAACGATTGTCGAAACAGAGGTCAAAGAATAAATAACAAAATTTCTGACATATCCGACATCCCAATACATACTTGTGTTTTCATTGTTATTTCAAATGTATATGTAATCATTACGTACTCGTATATTAAAAATATATATTATATACATTATCTCACCATGTTTCTTTCGTATTTGCATGAAAACTTTAAAGTTTAAAAAACACCGTTTTTATGGAGGGTAAGGCAGAGAGGATGGACCGCCTCTTCTATCCTGAAAACTCTCGTGTATCTTCTACATTCATATACCGTGACACGCTTGCTCGTCAATTTTTGCGACTTCGGTCGCTTTTTGATAATCGAAGTAATAGTAAATAATTGATTCAGAGATATTTCCAAAAGGAATATAACATACACCCTTACTTTTGATAATGCACTAACAATGCGAAACATATCACTCTTATAAAATATAATTATTGATTCTAGAAAATTTACGCTTTCATCACAATTAAACACATTTACCTCATTATATTCTAACTTAAAAAAAACGATGAAATCGTCATTATTGTGTAAGTAAATAAGTGTAATCAGTAACCCACATAGTGTATCACCAACCCATTCATTCATCCATAGCGAATATAGTAAACAATTTTGAACACAGAACCCAGATTGTTTTCGTTTCCCGCCTTTTTCGCTCTTTGGATAAGTGTTCGTTCGACGTCTTAAAAATCGGTTCATGGGATAATCGACATGTACTTCTATTTTTACTCTTTTTAGTACTAATATTACGTATTTCGGTTACGTAGGTGTTTGATTGTGGTTACTGGTTTCAAGTTATCTTTATTATTATTTATGAAATTGACATCGTACTAACTAACTAACCATCACACCGTCTCCCCGTCCGACATTCAATATTTGATTGATTTGATCGTGCCACGTTTTCCTCGGCCTTCCTCTATTTCTAGCTCCGTTCACGCCGTTTACATATACCTTCTTTACCATTCTGTCTTCACTCATTCTTTCCATGTGTCCAAACCATCTTAATGACCCTTTCCTTATTTTGTTCATAACACTTTCATTCGCACCACATTCACTTCTTATACTTGCATTTGTCACTCTATCATATACAGATTTGCCACGCATTCGTCTTAGAGATCTCATTTCTACTGCATTTATTCTACTTTCATCCTTCTTTTGCCAGTTCCATGCTTCACTTCCATACATAAGGGTCGGCACAAGAACACCATTGTGCACTGCCATCTTGGCTTTTTTGGATAGGCTTTTGTTTGCGATGACAACTTTAAGTGCACCATTTATTCTGTTGCCTGCCCCAACCCTTCTTTCAATATCCTTCTCCACCCTCCCATCCTTTGTAAACATACTTCCTAAATAAACAAATTCATCCACTTGTTCCAGATTTTCAGATTTTCACATCGTACAGATCCAGAAATTGAGTTACCAATTCACGAGAAATGTTAAAAGAATGCAGTGTTCCATTTATGTATGCGTCTTATCAAAATATGTATACGTCGATAACAATCCTAATGGGTGATTACTTACATTTATATATATATATATATATATATATACTATCGTACCTACCTACTTATGTGTAACTTGTACTACATCGCTCGCATAATAATAGCGATGACTCACTTTCGAAAATCCACAATCGGTAGTAGCGAAGATAGGTACATAATTCATTCATTCAGAAACGATAGCCACCCAACGATCCGTTTATTTACTCATTACATACATAATAATGTACAATACGAAATATTATTACGGAGCCCGATCCGCACGGGGAGAAGTCGCTTCGACAGGCCGCTCCGGGCGCCCGGCGGCACGGCGGCCGACTCTCGGCGCCCGTTGTGCCCTCCTAGGTACAGAGAGCTACACAGGTCGGCCGGCTGTGGCGAACATTCGCTCGCGTGGAGAGCGCAGCCGGGGCGAAACACTGCCATAACTCGGAAACTCCGCGCGCGTCTATATTTCACCGATCGCAATATCTAAAATCGATTTTGTTATTCAGATTTCTGTGTATAATTTTATATTAAAATCTGCAGTTTTTATAGCGAATATTTGTGTAATGTAAGTTTTGATTTTGATGGGTAAATGTAATATTTGGTGTTTTGTAAGTTAGGGCAGTCGGGCAGTGTCGGTGCGTGGCTTGCGCCGCTAGCGCTGTGCTGTAGAGAAATCGGCCGCGGCAGTTGCGAGGCGGCTGGCGGCACTGACGTAATTCCACTCGGCCTACTCCGCTCGGGCAGTGTTCGGTGTTCGGGTGTTTAGTGTTTATCACCACAGTCCGCTGACGTGTGACTCGCAAGTGACAGTTGCATTGTCCCTTTTACATTACCCTGGCACCCGAGTAGTGAAACAGTGATCGCGGTGCTAAATTACATATTTTTAATTGTATTAATATTTCCCTCGAGTGATAGCCCTAACTGGATCTTCATCAAAACATACTAAATAGTAAGTGACTAATTTAATTTCGATATTTTACGTGCTTCCAAATATGCGAGTTCTCCACGGAGTTGCAGCCAGTATAAAATAATATCCTGTCGCCTGATGTTCTCTGAGTCAGTTCCAACTTTTCCTTTATGAGTCACGTCCGAGAACGCCTAGAGAATGCTTGTAGGAGACTGAAACATGTGCACAACCATTTTATGGCTTCGCTCATAGCTGAATTTTGTCTTACCACCAATCATGTCCAAGTGCCGTTTAGGGATTACGATATGCCGAAACTTGTTGAGAAAGTAAAAGAAACATAACCCCATTCCCGAAAGTTGTGTCAGTTAATAAACTCTCCAGTGATTCGTTGTTGGCGGCATTTAAAAAAATATCAAAAACTATGCACGACTAAAGCTTATCTTTAATTTATATATATATATATTTTTTTTTTTAACTCTAGAACTGTATCCACTTAAACACGTTTGTTTATTTTTGTAACTAAAAACATCAAAGCGAGTGCCGTAAAAAAAAACTAAATTGATAAATCCAATACACAAGTTGTCGTATCGATGGCGGCAAGATTCGGTAATATATATTTTTCAGTATTTCCTCATCATAAATTGTATTTTACTCCAATTATACTAATATATATTACATTTTCTTTTGAATGTATACAAATACTTGTAGAAATATGTGAAATTTTCCTCAACATAGTAGCATATATACATCTTTCAAAAATAATTGTCAGACGTGGTGGTCGAAATGGGGAATGTTGTATTACATAAAGCGATCGCTTAACCCAACCAATGACAGGTCATAAGTCCTGTAAACGCCTCATATATACATCTTTCAAAAATAATTGTCAGACGTGGTGGTCGGAATGGGGAATGTTGTATTACGTAAAGCGATCGCTTAACCCAACCAATGACAGTTCATAAGTCCTGTAAACGCCTCGACCACCATATTCGGTTTCCAAGACAATTAACATCTTCGTCTCTGTTGAGATACAATTAATCTTTTATATATTACTCCATTATTTCTGTCTACCCTTTCGGAGAGACAGCGTGATGGTTTGTTAGTTAGTTTATATTGCTCGCCTCTTAATGTTTGTATTAAAGTATACTTGTATACAAGATGTTTTATTGTATAGTCTTGATTAGATAGGTGAATTCAGTTTCGCGGCTTTATTCAGTGCGATTAGGAGCCATCAGTGAACACTGAACGACTGACGCTATTTGAATAATAAAGAAATGACCCAGAAACGTAATAATTGTAGCATATTACTCAACAGCAGATAATGCAGAATGTAGAGTAATAGGTAAACGACAAGCAGCGCGACTGTATAGACAGCTGTTTTTGTATATACATTATTGTAATCTCACCCACACCAATAGGCACACGCGACTGTAAAAAATCAATCTGCCATAAATAATAAAAGCACGTGCTACCGGTCTATATACCAACACGTACCTATTTATACATACATAATACACGGTGATGTTATGTACGTACTTGTAAGTGTGTGTGTGTTCGGATTTACTTTACACACTTGAGCACTTCAGTAATGTTTTGGTCCTTATATATTGGAACTGTCGCGTCGTCTTCGCGATTCGATTCAAATTTATACAAAGTGGTGATGGGTGTTTTAGGTTTTTACCTTCTTTTATTGTCTTGCTAAACGTAAGATGTCTTCTTCTTCTTCTTCCCTTTTCGTAGACTCAGGAGTCTGTTATTTCAGGCGGGTCCTCTTGAGACGCTGAACTCCAGCTTTCTCTCCACCGTTTCGGGGGTCTTCCTGGTCGGCGTTGTCCGTTTGGCGTTCCATGGAGAGCTATGTGTGGTATTCTATTTGAGCTCATCCTTTCTACGTGTTGATGCCAGTATCGCCGTCTTTGACGTCCCCATCTGACCGCATCCTCGACCTCGCAGATTTCTCGGATTGCTGTATTCCTAAGATGTAAATTTGTAAACGTAAATCACTCTGTTTTGTGTGATTTTGGGTAACACCGTGTGATTTCTCCTTCTCGACCGATGTGGTGGTAATAAATGGGATATGAGTTGTGTCTGCTAAGGTACTTCACTGTTGTACCATGTCGCTTATTACTTTGTTATTACCAACTTACCCTGAAGATGGAGACTGCAACGATCTCCGAAAGGTCGGTCGAGAAGGAGAAATCACACGGTGTTACCCAAAATCACAGAAAACATATTGCTGCCAATCGTGAAAATCTACGCAATTAAATCACTATTTCATTCATATAAAACAATTTTCTACTGTTCACGTAGACCTTGACAGATCAATAACTTTGAAGATGTACCATAGACTTCGGCGATCTCTGAAACGTTTCAGAAAAAAAAACTGAAGGAACAAAAATATATTGCTCGTGCTTCTGATATTAATCAAAATATCAAATCACTATGCAATTCATTATCTTGAGATGAACAGTAGTTCATATAATATACTCGAATCAAAATGTTTTTTTTTTCTTAAAAGACATTACAATACATATCTGTACTCAAATATATCTATTTTAGGAAAGCCACCATACCAGGAATGCATGAGGAATGGTTCGACTTTAAGTCGAGACATTCTCTAATATCAAGAGTATTCGCATTCTAAACGTACTATCATGAATATGAAAGACGTCGATCTCCGAGGAGATCATGTTCAGCTGACTGATTGCTCTCCCCACTGGCTTCCTCCCTAGAGGCGGGTCAATTTTGGCCGCTGGCAAGTAAAATAAACTATACTAGCGCTGTCAGAGACTAATAATTTACGATACATGTTTTTTTTTTATAAATATGGATCATTCAGCAATCAATCATCGCAAATGGAGATTTGTTGATGATGATGTAACATTTTCGATGAAGGATCTGAAGAGTTCTTAAATGAATTTAGTATATAAAGCAGGTCTTGGGTCTCCATACTTCTGAAACCACGATATTTCAACAAATGGCATCTTATTCCCGATCCCACATTCCATTGAAGTTTGTATTTACACTTTTCATTCTCCCAGTCATTTCTCGTTATTTGAGGTTAGTTTTCCTAATATGGCTCCGCCAAGCTTCGCGGTCCTGGGTCATCTGGCAGTCCAGTCGCAGCGCCTTCAGATCATTTTAGGCTATGGACATCCACTTTGCGGGAGTCCGACCCGATCGCCTCCTTCCATCTTGCAGTTGCAGGGCCTTGTGGACAATATACTCATTGTCCCTCCTGCTCACATGGCCGTACCATTGTAGACGACGTCCCCAGCTTTATTCAATATGGAGGCGACTTTCACACTTCTTCAGATATGCTCATTTTTTAACGTTATCCACATACACTAACTTAGAAATTTTCAAACGTTTCTAATCTAGGAACTAATGTATTATCCTTGTTAGCATTAAGGTTTCAATGTATTATATAAAGAAGAAGAAATGCATAGGCGCATGTGTCAAACCGAAAGAAGGTAGATTCACTGTCACTAGGATTTTTTTTAAAGATTCCTATCTCAGACTCGAGGTTAAAGTCAGTGAACAAACGGGGTTAAGAGGCTCATCACCAATGCGCGAGTGTTGGTGCCCTAGCCGAGAACACGGGTCACCTCCTCTGAGTGTGGAGTGTGGGTACGTGTCACGTAACAGGTGGTCTATAAAGACATTCAATAAAATGTGCGGTGAGTTAGGGCGGAGGCGGGGGTGCCACCCGCTTATCCCGTTTATCTATATTTATACCCGGGAATCTGTGTCGTGGGTACCTTCCATTGTCTGCCCGGTAATGTTAATGGTTCCGTTTGTCTTTTTGCCGCGCTCGTGCGACTTGTTTTGTTGCCCTTTTGGCGCGAGGGAAGCCCGCCGCGGGAACTATGTATTTCAGTGTAAACAAAACAAACCTGTTTTTTTTTAGAATTCCATTCAGGATCGCGTAACTCCACACGAGCACCTACTTATCCCCGCATACGTGTCACAGCTCATTCACATTTTCTGGAGTATGGAGAAACAGCGATTTGTGGTTTTCGCACGTTTGTTTTTGAAAAAAGTAACTGGCGGACCACCAGCGCCAACCGTTTGCCTGCCTGCAATTTGTTACGAATTACGACCGGTCTCGCGTAAGTTATTGTTTTGTCATGCCTCCGTATGCATACGAGTACATCGCCAATCGCCTTTCAACTGCGGATCACCTTCGATTTGTACTATTTGTTATGCCAATGGGTTCTAACTGACGTACGAGTACATCTCTCTTCGGATGGCGTTCGCAATGATAAATTTCACGTTAAAATATGTAGCCGATGATAAATGTGACGGTACTCCGGAAATAATACAAGTGCAAAAGGGAATTCTCCAGAAGTAGTAGGATAAAGTACAACATAAAATTCTCCAGAAGTAGTAGGATAAAGTACCTATGCGAGAAGTAGGGAACAGCGGTCACGATGTCGATGTCTTCTTATTTGTAGCAAACAACAGGTTTCCATCTTCAATCGAATAAATATTCATTTCACATTGCTCGTTCATTTAACGCATTCATAACTCAATCTTGAACGGACAGTCCTTTTTAAATGATCAATTAGTTACCCGCGTGTTTTAATACGCTTTAAGTTTATTGCGCTCCCATTTGGGTAAAATATTGGAGTGTTTTTGTCCTGAATCGGGTGCCCTAAAATAACACAATTATCATTAGAACTGATAATGACCGCGTGTCTTGTAGAGCGGCTAGATTTAGACGACCTCCCACCGCCCGCCGGTGTCCGGGTCTGAGTAGAGCAGTAGAGGTTTTACGATAAACCATTAAACAGGCATGCCGATGATTGATGACTCACTAATTGTTTACTTCCCAAAAGTTGATGTTCCGAGCAGCTGATTGTGGGCGTAGCATATTATATCATCCGATTTCCGTATTTGCCCGCCTGGACCGACTTGAGAAAGGTCAGGGAACTCGGATATTATTTGTATTATGTACTATTTACCGCCACTCTTGTGTGGGGAATGGGGAGGAGGGAGAGGCACCCCAAATTACCTCCAGTTTTCCAGCGATGGCTTGTGTATATCTCCGTACATTATTTTTAATGCCGCCATTGTATTTTTTATTCCGCTCTGTCATTGAATAAACTCGTTCGAACAAAGGCATACAAAATTATTTATTTTTAACTCAAAAAAGTTATTTTTAGATCCGTGAAAATTATTTTTACGATACTTCGATGTGACATTTCGTGTGATCTTTGAAAGGTAAGCACGTGGCCGGCTCCTAGGCCTGTCAATAATACCATCTCGGAATTGGAACAGATTATGTAAAGAGTCTGTCATTAGATGGCATGCCGCATCACGGTGGAATTTTAACCGTTGAATCGTGATCATTTCCACAGCCACCCACCCGCCTTGCTTTTCTTATTGTTGGTGCTGCTTTTCTCAGAGGAATTATAATTATATTGAACCATTGGTCATATGCATGCTCTCTGTCAGGAATTATTCGCTTGTTAGTATCGAAAGATTGGAAATATAAAAGTTAAGCTAAATTAACAAACTAAATTCATTTCTTAATGTATCAAAGAAGCAAGTCCAGACATCAGAATTGTCTCATATAAGAAATAAGATGCCTTATTCAGATTGAGCAATCGGCCACCTGCCATTACCATATTCATGACCCACGTGTGGTTCCCGGAGCTAAAAAACGCTTTTCGAGTGATTCCTTTCCATCGGTCTCCTGTCATGTATTGAGATCTTATTCTATTTTAGTCTTGATTTATTCTGGTCTAACCTTTTTTTATTTATATTAAAACACCCAGGACAGGTAACAATAATGGTCTATTATTTCAACTCACAATGGGGATTGTACTAATATTGTAAAGCTATTGATTTAGATCTTTAGTATCGGTCATTTTAAAATCGTATTTACTTTATGTTCACTCGCATATTTTTAATATGAATAATAAGAACATACGGATAAAATTATGACTTTAATTTCTGGATTGTAAACTGGATTGTATTAAGATTAAGCACTGTTATTGAAAAATCCACAATGAAATGCATTTTTTTTTTTAAATAAATGGGTGCAATCATGTAATGGTTGTAATTTTTATTCAACCTACCGGCAATTTCATTGACAGCTGACAGTTTATAGATTTGAGAGTCGTGGACTGGTAATTTTTTATGGTATTGTTTATTGATCGATCATGCATTTTTATCTAATTATCTCATTTTTTTCGTAATTATAAATGAATAAATTTTTATTCACAGTAATCAAAAATTGATTTTCTTAGTTGATATATTTCTCAAATAACCGGACGTATTGTTTTATTCAGCTTGGAATTCACCGACGAATCGATCCAACCCAGTTTCAGGAGATAGCTGATAATGATGTCCGGTAGTAATGTCTTTATTTTAACATAATGTATTTTATTCGTAGTGTTCCCATATACAGCCTTCGCCTTAATCGCGCTCGCAATAAAATACCAACACTAAGCGAAAAACAAACTACGGCGATCAGTGAGCGGGCAACACACGACAGTCGGCCCGATGCCGCTGTTACCCGAGCGGGCCCGGCACGTTATAAAAAGGCCGACTAGAATCATCGTTCCATCCGCGCGCAGCGCCGCAGCGATCCGCTCCTTTTGTGTGCGACATTCGAATTGCCCGCGAGCTCGGCGCCGTCTACCGAGCTAGCGAGAGATAATGGATATAAAACAGTATGGCCGCCCCTCGCTGGGGTAACATGGACTCGCCCGCCGGCTAACCTCGCCGAGGCCGGGGCGCGAGAGTCGGCCGCTGCGCGCCGAAAGCCCGGAGCCGCCCGTTATCGCACGCCAACATACCGCCACCGCCGAGGCCGCCGCGTTCAAAATTCAAATAACGTTCGTTGTTTACTGGGCGAAAAGAATGTTATTTTTTATTGTTCTTTATTAGTTTGTTTCAAATTTTGCGGAGAATTATCAATTGTTTTATTGATTACTTAAATGTTTTTATTCGAGATATATAAATAGTGATGTTTTTTTGGAGCTGTTTACAATCGGGCGCCTTATTTTTTGACAGGATCAACAAGATAATCCGTTTATCGGTATCGGCATGTTATCAGTAGCGGGCAGGTGAGTGCGGGGGTGGGGAGGTGGGAGGGAGAAGGAGAATGCCGGCCGCAATTAGACTGAATGATGGCACATGCGGCCTGCTGTTAATAGGGGAATACTAATGTTTTGTTACGAAGATTCGGAATTCCTCCATCGCACGTGCCAATTATGTTGTTACGGCGATCATCTGTTCCGGGGACCGGCTATATACCCGGCTGTGTGCTGTGTGCACGCTGCGAGACTACATAGTGCTATACCTACTATATAGACCTACCTGCACTGCAGGAATGTGAGGGGTTGTTCATTTCGCTCATTTGTATACAATTGCTCCCTTATTAGGCCTGAATGGGAAGTCGTTTCCTTTGACAATCAGTTCATTGTAAATATATATTGTATTGTATATATTATTGTCAATCCAGATAAGCAGTCAGGTGCATTTATTAGGCTCATAATCGTAAAGTGATCATGGGATGGTTTGGGCATACAGAAAAAAAACGGCAAATAAACAAACAGATAAACCATCACGCCGTTTCCCCGCAGTGGTAGGCAGAGAGAATGGACCACCACTATTCTGGCACACCTCTCCACATTCATACAGCGAGTCATACACGCACGTCGATTCCTCCGACTTCTAACATGACCAACCTTTAAAATTTGATTAATTTGATCATGCCATGTTGGTCTGCCTCAACTCCGTACCCCATTTTCATCATTAACGTATACTTTCTTAACCATTCTTTCTCCATCCATGCGTTCCATATGTCCGAACCAACGCAGCGATCCTTTCATAATTTTGTTCATAATATAATACCTTCTTCCGCTCTACATTCCTTTCTTATATCAGCATTTGAGATTCTGTCGTATATCGTTCTACCACACATACGTCTTAACGACCTCATCTCTACCGCATTTATTCTGCGGCAAATAAAGTATTCGAAATCGAAGGAGTTACTAATTAACCATCACGCCGTCTCTTTTCTCTATTATTTTCTGGCATAATTCTCTCGATTCCTCAACATTCGTACATCGTATAATGCAATGTCTTTCTTTTCTCCAACCAAAATTTCTCCGACTCCGCACGTGGCCGACATTTAAGATTTGATAATTTATATTTATTAACATATACTTTCTTCACCATTCTTTCTTCATTAATTCTTTCAGTGTGTCCAAACCATCTTAATGACCCGTTCATTATTTTGTTCTGAATTCACTTTCATTCGCACTGCATTCACTTCGAATATTTGCCTCTGGTGACACTGGTGGGAAGAGCAATTAGTCTGCTGAACGCGGTCTCGGAAATCAACGTCTTTCATTTTAGTGAAGGTACGTTCAGAAGATAAATACTTTAGAGAGTATTTTGTCTTCCTAATGTCGAACCATCTCTCATGCGTTCCTGGTATTATATTTTACCTGTACTCAATAGATGCTTTAAACGTAAATATTGTTTGTACGTAATGGAAGTGAAGCTTGGAGCTGGCAAGAAAATGCCGTAGAAATGAGATCACTGTGAAGAATGTGCAGGAAAACGATATATGATAGAATACCAAACGACGAAATAAGGAATGAATTGATTTGATTTGAAAAAATGTATTTAGGTCATTTTAAATGATCAATGTTAATTTTCGATGTTTAAATATTTTGGCGATTATTTTTTAATACTTGCAACACTATTTATTGTTTCTTAAACAATGATGTAAAATTATTAATATGTATGAAATAACGATAGTTTTCAAGGAGTTTTATTATAATGTTTATGTATGACATTTTTCGCCCTTCTAAGGCATTATCAAATGTTTGATCTCATTTCTCATCTCATTTCTACGGCATTTATCCTACTTTCATCCTTTTCTTTCCATCTCCAAGTTTCACTTCAAACAATATTTTTTGCAACTTGCAACACTGTTTGTAACGATAATTCTAAGAAACTTGCGTCAGGAATTATATGGGCAGTGGTTTAGCTGCAGTCTCAGCGCTGACACCGGTGTGAACCGGGCAGCCCCGTGATCTGACATCATCGGACTTGCGACTGGCGCGGCGGTGGACTCAATACGCGATGTAGTCGAACATTTGTCAAGTCTAAATGAGGGGCACTCAACATATAAACTAACTAACTACCACACCGTCTCCTTGGAGAGGCAGACAGAAAGAAGTTGTTGAATTTTTTCTTTGACTGGCTTTTAACTCTTTGCCCGCTACGTCTTACTTTAGTCAGATTACGATTGTACAGATTGATATCATAAAGGCTAAATATGGCTATATCAGTCAACAAAACAAAAAGCCTCACTATATCTAGGCAACCTACAAGATGTAAGCTGACTGTTGATGGTATACCTGTGGAGCAAGTAATGAGTTTCAGATATTTGGGAGTAGAGATCTGCAGTCAAAATGACCTTTATACCGAAGTACGAGAACAAGTCAGTAAAGCCTCTGCCGTGTCAGGATGCCTGAAGAATCTGGTCTGGAATAACAAGCACATGCGTATGACAGCAAGATCAGAATTTATAAAACATGCGTGCGACCTATCATGACGTACGCTGTAGAGACGCGGGCCGACACTGTGCGAACCAAGGGACTACTAAGAACATTGGAGATGAAGGTTCTAAGATCAATTGCTGGAAAAACTCTTCGAGATCGTGTCTGCAACGTTGACATAAGAAAAACTTGCGAAATAGAGGATATCGTTCAGTGGAGTAGATCCAGAAGGAGATACTGGAGGGACCATGTAGCCCGAATGGATGGTGACAGACTCGCATATACAGCCGCTTATGAAATCCCCTCCGGACACCGCCCACCTGGAAGACCGCCTAAGAGATGGAAGGACAGCTGGATCTCATCATCCGACGAGACATGATTTCTGTGTCACAGAGCGTCAGATCTATTAAAAGAAGAAGAAGAAGATACGTCGTGTACAACAGGATCTCGAGTGTGTGTTTATTGACTCTTTGATATTCGAGGAAGATACTTATATAATCAAATATTGCTATAATGATTTGGTTTGTAAAAAAAATATCGTTTTAAAAGTGACATTTTAATCAAAGCAAATATATTGCTCTACCTACCGTCATACCCATTGGCAGGTTGGTTCTGCATCGTGGGAGATAAAACAATCTATGGCCCCTTTGTCGAAACTAAATTCTCTGGTTTTCTCAACATTCATTCATTATGTCATAGACGCACGTCGATTTATCTGAATCATCGAAATTTCGGTGAGAGATTAATTTCAAAAGAATGTTGTACATACATACGTGTGCATTTTTTTTATTTATTGAATTACAATAGATGTGTACTTTTATTTTAATTTTATTAATATTATGCAGTTCTTGTTTGCCCGGCGTTTTAAAATCCCGCGTGCTGGATATATCTCTTTGCTGGATGTACTCGTAGTATAAAATATATGATATGTACTCGTACACAACATTGGGTAAGGTCGCGGTAAACCATTCAGCGTTTATTTTTCTTTTTTTTATGTAAGGTCCGCTATAATCGCACGAATCGAAAGGAAACGCGCGTGATGGTCGTTTAAATTTAGCATTTTAACGATCCGGGAACGAGTTGTTCGCCGGAATGGTCTATATTAGAATATTATCAATGCTGGCAAATCTCAAACACATTATCCATTCTACTTGCATGTTATTATTTGTGTCCGCCGACGTAATCGCGCTTGTTTCGTAATAGCCGGCGTCATCGGCTCCGCGACCTTCCGAGTGGGTCGATGACATTCGTATTTTTATATATGTAATAATAATAATATTGTGTTGTGTACACAACAATAATGGCGGCATTAGGTCGTGTAGCGAGATAGGTGTTATCTCAGTCACCTTAATTACTACGGCGCGGCGCCGGGCCGTCTGGCCGCCAAGCCGCCAGGCCGGGCTAGCTCATCCCCAGATTACCATCGCTCGTTGTAATTATTATTAGTCGCAGATAGGCCAAGGCTGACAAAAAACTCGACAGTTAAACCCACGACCGAATGCTCGCTCCGATTCATGTACAAGGCTCGTACTATCCCCGTTTCCTTAGTTTCGTTTTTCTTGTGGGTTTAAAATTAAAAACCAACTAACTAACCATCAGCGCTTATGCGCCCTTATCTGGGGCTATGCAGCTTCGAGTCACATACAAAAACTCCAAATCCTGCAAAATAAGGCTATCCGTTTATCGCTTGGTGCGCCTTCATGGACCAGGATTACACAACTGCATCTAGAATCGGGAATCCCGATGATAGATGAATTCATTCTGAATCTTGCCGAACGTTTTTACAAAGGACTCCCTTCACATCCCAACCCCACAATAAAAGACCTCTCAAATTACGACCCAAACACTTTCAGCCGCCACAAGCGCCCAAAATCGATTCTCCTTCAGAGGAACACTCCGGGCCACACAAATCATGCCCCCGAATAAACTAACAACCCACCAAATCACCTTCCAACAATGTTCCCATCAGACGTAAGAGGAATAGCCACATGAGCTGAACCTCTGTAAGCCAGAAGACGCAAGTCCAAGTCCAAGCTTTTGCGCCCTTGAAATGATGGATGAAAACGTGGCACGTTCAAGTCAATCAGATCTTAAAATATCGGCCACGGTCGGATAAATCGACGGGCGTGCATGACGCGAGATATGAATGTTGAGACGGCGTGATGGTTAATTAGAGATGAAAATAGCGCTCTATAAACGCCGTTTCCCCGAGTATTTCAGAAAGAATAGATAGCCACAATGTTCTTTCATAACGTGAAAGTACGTTCAGAAGACAACTATTCTTGACTTTGGAGAGTATCTTGTATTCTTATGTCGAACCATCTCTCATGCGTTCCTGGTATTATATATTTATTATATTTTACCTGTTCTAAATAGATGTCTTAAACTATAATAATTGTTTGTAATATCTTTTGAGAAAATCAAATCAGTTATTAGATTTTATTTGATTTGATAACATAATTCCCTCGATTTCTTAACATCCATACATCGTGTCGTGCACGCAAGTTGATTTCTACGCGCGTGGCCGACATTTAATTGATTGATTTGATCGTGAAACGTATTTCTCGGTTTTCTCTACTTCTTGTTGCGTTTAAGTCATTTGCATACTTTCTTTATCATTCTTTCTTTATTCTATTCTCTAGAGTCCTGGGTTCAAGGCTGGATACAATCACATTCCTTTTTCATAATAAAGAGCTTCTTTTTTATTGTTTTTTGAACAATGATGTAAAACTCCATATTAAATAATTAATACGAATGAAAAAACTTATGTTTTTCTAGAAGTTTTATTATATTTTTTGGGGGATGACATGTTTCGCCCTTCTAAGGCACTACCAAATGTCATCATGTCATCCAGAAACATGCCATTCCCCCAAAAAATATAATACAACTTCTAGAAAAACATAAGTTTTTTCATTCGTATTAATTAATGAGCTTCTTGTTTGCTGATATTGGAGATTGTATAATATATTTTAATACCATTGATTTAAATCCTTTTTAAAATACAAAAAGTGTTTAAATAACACTCTGTGTACCTTTATATAAATAAAAATATGTAATTTTGGACTACTCTCCGACAATACTAACAGAAATATGTGTTTTTTTCCAGGAGTTGACGGGCCAGAATAGCAATGACTCCAGTAGTGGCGGAGGGGGCGGGGGCAGCCGCGAGGGGCTCTTGAGGCCCTCTCCCAGCCCCACCGGCTCCACCGGCTCGAGGTCCATGTCACCGGCTGTCGGTCAGTATATATATATATATATATTTTTTTTTTTCAAAACGAATCTTTGAAATTTTCCTGGAAACCATAGGTTGCCATGGGGACGGTAGCGAGTACATTGATAAATGAGGAGCGACTATGTTCACGAATATACACAATTTAAGAAAATTAATTAAAACATGACGGGTACATAATTTTTTTTTTTGTAAAATGGTGTGTGATCCAGAAAAGGAGAAAAAATAAACGAGTGACACACCGTTTCCCCGCAGAAGTAAGCAGAGAGAATGGACCGCCACACTACTCTATCCGGGCAAACCTCTCTAGCTTCCTCCACATTCATACAGCGAGTCATACACGCACGTCGATTCCTCCGACTTCTAAAATGACCAACCTTTAAAATTTGATTAATTTTGTCATGTCATGTTTTCCTCGGTCTGCCTCGACTTCGTACTCCATTTACATCATTAAAGTGTACTTTCTTACCATTTATTCTCCATCCATGCGCTCCATATGTCCGAACCAACGCAGCGATCCTTTCATAATTTTGTTCATAATACCTTCTTCCACTCTACATTCCTTTCTTATATCAGCATTTGAGATTTTGTCGTATATCGTTCTATCACACATACGTCTTAGGGTCCTCATCTCTACCGCATTTATTCTGCTTTCATCCCTTTTCTGCCAATTCCATGCTTCGCTTCCATACATTAGTGATGGGACCAGAATTCCATTGTGAACATCCGATTGTATTTATTATACAGTTTCTGATAGCGGAAAATAGCTCAGTATTATAAAGAAGGAAACGGGTCGTATTTTTGTGATCGGGTTTGAACCCATGTCCCCTGGATCAGGAGCCAAGCGTTATGTCATCTAGACCATCGCCACCTGGTGGATCTCGTGGTTTAAGCAATACCGATGAATGTATCAGATGGATTAGTTTCAATAGATTGAATTAGTTTCAATCGAATATTTCGCGAAGGGCGAGTTAACCTTTGTTTTAAGTTGTTTCAACGTAGTTTTTGTATACGGGTAACGATAACATTTTAGGTGCGTAATCATGCGAGAGTTTTGAATCAATGGACCCGAAAATTGATCTCTAATAGCGTCCTAAATAAACGCACGCTTGTTGTTTTTGAAATGTAGTGAATGTTATCGTAGCATTAGATCAATAAGTATCGGACGTGTGTGAGGTAGAATACAACTAACTAACTAACCAACCATCACGCCGTTTCCCCGGAGGTGTAGGCAGAGAGGATGGATCGCCACATTGTTCTATTCTAACATAACTCTCGCGCCTCTTCTACATTCACACATCGTGACATGCACGCTCGTCGATTGATCCTACTTCGAACATGGCCGCCTTTCAGTAATTGATTAATTTTGTCATGCCATGTCTCCTTCCTTGGCCTTCCTCGACTTCTTTTTCCATTCACACTACTTGTAAATATCTTATTAACCATTATTATTATTATTATTTTGTTGAATAGCTCATTACAGCATGAGCCAAATGGATGTAAAGGGTATTTTATACCTATCATAGCGATTCTCGTGACATGTGATAGGTAGCTAATCTATCGCCATTTTATTGGCACGTGAATTCTACACCAGACAGTGTGACAGAATAGACAGTGTGACAATCACACTGCCCTCGCTGGGAATCGAACCCGGAATCTTCGGGGTGGCAGTCAATGCCCTCATCCATTTGTTCCATATGTCCAAACCATCTTAGTGACCCTTTTTTGATTTTATTTATCACACATTCATCCGCTTTACATTCCTTTCTTACTTCATCATTAGATATTCTAGCATACATACATTTCTACGGCATTTATCCTACTTTAATCCTTCTTCTGCCAACTCCAACCTTCACTTCCATACATAAAGGTCGGGACTAGAACTCCAATGTGCACTGCCATCTTTGCTTCAGTCGATATATTTCTATTTGCGGTAATGACTTAAGACGTATGTGTGGTAGAACGATTTACGACAAAATCTCAAATACTGATATTAGAAAGGAATGTAGAGCGAAGAAGGCATTATGAACAAAATTATGAAAGGATCGCTGCGTTGGTTCGGACATATGGAGCTCATGGGTGAAGAAAGAATGGTTAAAAAAGTATACTTTAACGATGTAAATGGAGTACGAAGTCGAGGTGTACCGAGGAAAACATGGCATGACCAAATTAATCCAAATTTAAAGGTTGGTCATGTCAGAAGCCGGAAGAATCGACGTGAGTGTATGACTCGCTGTATGAATGGGGAGGAAACTAGAGAGGTGTGTCAGGATAGAGTAGTGTGGCGGTCCATTCTCTCTGCTTACCCCTGCGGAGAAACGGCGTGATGGTTTGTTGTTGTTGGTAATGACTTGGAGTGCATCATTTATTTTGTTTCCAGCTCCAACCCTTCTTCCGATATCTTTCTCTATTTTTCCATCTCTTGTAAACATGCTTCCAATAGGTAGAATACACGTCGTCTAATATTTTTCATTTCATTTATTTATTTTAAACATATCTAAAGCATTACAGAATTTTTTTTCCAATACACCAAAGATACAAGTTAGAGATACATAATAGATTAATAATAAGAGCGAGAAACATAAGATGCATGACAAATTAATAAAATAAATATACCATACAATTATAATAAAGATATGTTCATACCCAATTTAAACATTTATACTTTGTTCTACTATACTTTTAAACCGATCGTTTTTTAAGCGGTCACATTTAGATTTTTAGATTTAAAACACGTCTTAATGCGCCCTTGAGGTGATTACATCACAAAAACGGCGCTTTAAAAGTTAGCATATTGTTATTATTATTATTATTATTAGTACTTTGCTCAGATGAGCCAAACTATCACAAAATATGTCAAACTCCGAGGTGATACGATTAAGCAAAGATATTGCTCTACCTACCGGCATAACCATATTATACACGAGCCACATACGAGTATACCATACACACCACATAATATACACGAGACATTCGTAGAATCCTAGATCCGAGGAGGTAAAGTAAGTTGCGGCGCGTAGTACGAGTACATAATGTAATTGTAGGTACAGTACTCGTACAGTACATAGAGCCCACTCACACAGACACAGACACAGACGCCGGCAGGTAGATGAGTGAAGAAAAGATAGGAGGGCTGAAGGGGGTGGGGTACACGTGGCCAGTAGTTTATGGTACCCGAGCTGGCTCACGGCAGACGCGTCTAGGATGCTGTTAAACCAGACGGGATTCCCCGGCATTGACCCATATTTCTGTGTGCAAAACCACCGCGGGCGGGGGAGGGAGCCGCCTTTCAAAGGGTAGTTTTTATTTTTTCCCCTCTCCGGTTTTGTGTGTGAATGGGAAATCGGCGGCGGGCGCGGGGCGGCGGGGGGCCTCCCGATTGTCGGGCGGGGGTGGCTGTAGGCGGCGGGGAGATCCCAGAGATTGTATGGCGACGGTTTGCTAATGCGCCTCCTCGCCCCCGCCCTGTCATATCCTCACATGACGCGGGTCCCACGTCAAGGAAGAGGAATCTCTGCTACTTTACATTTTTAATCCGATTTGGAAATATTTCGTTCCGAGTGCAGCCAACAACGCAACCGCAATACTCGCTGTGGGACAAGTTACAGCTGTCGCTGTACGTCGAACTATTATAGTCAGGAGTCATGTGTGATGTGTCAAATATTAAATGTCGGACACGCAAGGAGTCTGATATATCGACGTGCGTATATAACACGGCGTGTGAATGTTGAGGAATCGAAAGAAATATGTTTATTTACGGCGCCATTATTTATCAATGAAAGCGAAAATGGCCGTTCACAATGGAGTTCTGGTAGAGATGAGGTCCCTAAGACGTATGTGTGGTAGAACGATGTACGACAGAATCTCAAATGCTGATATTAGGAAGGAATGTAGAGCGAAAGAAGGTATTATGAACAAAATTATGAAAGGTTCGCTGCGTTGGTTCGGACATATGGAGCGCATGGGTGAAGAAAGAATGGTTAAAAAAGTATACGTTAACAATGTAAATGGAGTAAGGAGTCGAGGTAGACCGAGGAAAACATGGCATGACCAAATTAATCAAATATTAAAAGTTGGTCATGTCAGAAGCCGGAAGAATCGACGTGCGTGTATGACTCGATGTATGAATGTGGAGGAAGCTAGATAGGTGTGCCAGGATAGAGTAGTTTGGCGGTCCATTCTTTCTGCCTACCCCTGTGGGGAAACGGCGTGATGGTTTGTTTGTTTGTTTGTTTTTACGGCGCCATTATAGAGCAATCACATCACACCGCGTCTCCCGCGGGGCGAAAAGAGAAGGATGGAGTGCCGCATCGGTTAAAGTGTGACAGTCCATTCTTTCTGCCTACCCTTTCGGGGAGACGACGTGATGGTTAGTTAGTTAGTTTTATTTAAGTTATTTTTATTTTCGTGTAATCCATTTGATAGTTTTTGCAGCTTAAGTAAGTGTCTAAAATTTGCAGAGATATTTTGAAGTACAAACCGAATTGCTCCCGGACGGACACAAAGCTTAGTTTATTCATCTTTCATTTCTAATGATCTGATTTATCTCTTTACTGATCTCCCGTAGATTAGACCGATACGTCAATAATGTTTTGGTTTCACTTTCCGCAACAACTCTCGCTCCTCTAACGGAACCGAGTCACGCTTCAAACACTTTTTTTTTCACTATACCCCATATTATTAATCGTTTTTTTTTTGTTGCATAACAACATCCCGCTCGTTCCGTATTGTGGTGATGGCCGAAGCCATTTAGATTCGTCACATTCTTTTTAACCAACAATAAATTTGATCTAAAAAATAAAATAAAATGTCGGACGCCTCGGAATGCGCGATCGTAATTTTGCTACGGGTCAGCGGTGCCATCTGACAAGGTTGACGTTTGCAATACTTGCTTATTTAACTGCATTTTGGTTTCCTGTGTCATCATATCAAATGCTACGATGCTGAGCGTCGAATAACGTGTTGCGTTCGTAAATTAATATGTCCAGCTTACATATCTGGAAAGCAAAACTATCCCTATTTTGATGATTTATACCACAGGTTCCCAAACCTTTCTTTACAATAATATACAGAACTCGGATGTCTTGAGTGATGTAGGTCTATTTGTCCCTGATAATTACCTTCGTCAAAGACAGCACAGATTGTTTTATTTGCCACGCTGCAGAACCAACCTGCCAATGGTTATGCCTGTGGGTAGGGCAATCTTATTGCTTAATCGGATCGCCTCGGAGGTGGACATATTTCGTGATAGTGTGAGTTAGTTGTCTCGGATGCAATATCAATGTTATGATTTTTTCTTATTCTTAAGCTTAATTTTTTTTTTTTAATGCTTCTCTGTTTATAATGTAATTGCAAACGATTTGGAATTGTATGTCTGTAATGTTTGTGATTATTATCAAAATAAATGAAATGAAATGAAATAAAACAAAACGATTGACGACCTTCGTGGCCGAGTGGTAAGTGCTTTGACTGCCACCCCGTAGGTCCTGGGTTCGATTCCCGGCGATGGCAGTGTGATTGTCACTCTGTACTTGGTCTGGTGCAGAATTCACGTGACAATAAAATGGCGATAGATTAGCTACCTTTCACATGTCACGAGAATCTATAACTAAATAATAATAATATGATAACTTTTAAAGCGCCGTTTTTGTGATATAATCACCTCAAGGGCGCATAAAGACGTGTTTTAAATCTAAAAATCTAAATGTGACCGCTTAAAAAACGATCGGTTTAAAAGTATAGTAGAACAAAGTATAAATGTTTAAATTGGGTATGAAATATGAAAAAGATGGGTTTTCAGTTTAGATCTGAAATCTGTCGGATCATTTATGCACCTGAGGTGTGAAGAGAGATTGTTCCAAGCTGATGGACCGGCTACCGCGAACGCCCGATCCTCGAAATTTGTACTGGGGCAACGCTTCGGCTCAACTAATCTTCCTATTGCTGAGGAGTTCGCCGAGCGAAGTGTGGATTTCCGTGAATCCTATATGATAGCTAATACCCTCTACATCGATTTGGCTCGCGCTGTCACGATGTAAAGAGCTATTTAACAAAACAAAAAAAACAAAAAAAAAATTCGACGCCCCCTCTCCCATGATTATACTCGTATATAATCTATATCTATTTATAAGCACTTAGTCTAAGTACCGATTCGTGGGAGACCGAGGAAAACTTGGCGTGACCAGATTGATCAAATTTTAAATGTTAGAAGTCGAAACAATCGTCGTGCGTCTATGACTTGCTGTATGAATGTGGAGGAACTTAGAGACGTGTCAGGATCGAGTAGTGTGGCGGTCCATTCTCTCTGCGTAGGCAGATTTCCCCGAATTCAATTTATATAATTTTATTTATTTAATTTGAAACGGTGTGATTGTGTTTCGTTGTTGTATCACTAAGTTTTCGATGATCTTTTCATTATTTGAAATGAAAGAGTCATCATTAATTTGCTAAGGTGCTCATATTATGTCTTATTTAAATATTAAAATGAAACCGAAAAAACAATTAAAAACAATTGAATTAAATAATGAAAGAATAAACGAAGAAAGAATGATAAAGAAAGTATATATTAACGATGTATATTAAACAAGAAATATGATAAAGAGCTAGGAAAACGTGGCAAGTCAATTCAATTAAGTATTAAATGTCGGCTACGTGTGTAGTCGGAGAAATCTACGTGTGCATTACACGATATACGAATGCTAGGAATCTATAGAAGTATGTCAGGAAACAAAAGTGTGGCAGTCCATTATTTCTGCAAACCCCTTCGACGAGACGGCTTGCTGGTTATTTAGTTAAGTTTATATTAAACTATTATCAAATGTATCAAATTTTTATAAGATAGTTTCCTAAATATTATAGTTTATTCGTGAAAATAGTATTTTAAGCTGTTTGTTATATGCAGACGATGCTGTGTTAATCGCTGACAGTAAAGAAAATTTGCAAGTCTTAGTGTCAAGGTTGTATGAGACATGCAAAAAGAGTGACTTGGTGATGAATGTGTCTAAATCTAAAGCGATGGTTTTCGAGAAAGAAGAATGTATGACGATTTGTGATATAAGTGCGATGGGCGAGAAATTGGAGCAAGTTGCTGAATTTACGTATCTGGGAAGCATGTTTACAAGAGACGGAAAAATGGAGAAAGACATCGAAAGAAGGGTCGGTGCTGGGAATAAATTCAATGGCGCACTCAAAGTCATTACTGCAAATATAAATATATCCACAGATGCAAAGATGGCAGTACACAATGGAGTTCTAGTGCCAACCCTCATGTATGGAAGTGAAGCTTGGAGCTGGCAAAAGAAGGATGAAAGCAAGATAAACGCCGTAGAAATGAGATCACTAAGAATGTGCGGGAAAACGTTGTATGATAGAATACCGAACGATGAAATAAGAAAGAAATGTAAGGCAGATGACTGCATCATGAATAAAATTAAAAAAGGATCCTTGAGATGGTTTGGATATATGGAACGAATGGATGAGAGTAGAATGGTTAAAAAGTTGTACACAAGCAGCGTGACTGGGAAAAGAAGCCGGGGACGACCGAGGAAAACATGGCATGACCAAATGAATCAATTACTAAAAGGCGGCCACATTCGAAGTCGGAATAATCGACGTGCGTGCATGGTACGATGTATGAATGTAGAGAGGAAGTCCGAGAGGTATGCCAGGACAGGCCATTGTGGCGATCCATCCTCTCTGCCTACCCCTCAGGGGAAATGGCGTGATGGTTAGTTAGTTAGTTAGTTAGTATTTTAAGTATTCCAATATTTACTAAACAACGTACGCCACGACTGCCCCCCTTGACTACCTCTACGCCCCCCGTTTACCTATGGATCCGGTACCGCCCCCGTTGGGAATCTATAAGTTATTCTTTGTATATATAGCTTAATTTATTTTACGTAGATTTATGATATCAATAAAAGAACATTTAATGCCTTTAACCACGTGGCTATCCTGGCTTCCTCCCAACTCCTTGACACTGTCGCAAGTTCAGCAGTTTTTTATGGAGCGTTTCCAAGTGTTACTAGGTCGGTTCTTCGATGTGTCTGAACACATACATTTGATTGTCCGACCTGTTACTCAATATACCCTTTCATACCGTCTCTTCGAAGGGGTAGGCGGAAATAATGGACCGACACACTTTTCTTTCTTTACCTACTTATCTCGATTACTCAACATTTATATGTGTGTCATACACGCACTTCGATTTCCTCGACTCTTCAAGTGCCACGTTTTCCTCGGTCTTCCTCTATTTCTTGTTCCGTTTAGATATATTCTATATACATATTTCACATTGCATATATCGATATATAAAAATACATACTCAAAACAGGTGCTCAAAAAAGTAAAATGTATATTTTAATATGGAATTTTAGTTGGAGTTTCTTGGGCAATAATATAAAATTCCATATTAAATCATTAATACGAATGAAAACGTCTGTTTTCTAGAAGTTTCATTATAGTTTATCGCCTTTTTAAGGTATTGACAAAACTTCTAAAAAACAGACGTTTCAATACATATTATTTATCGAATATGGAGTTGTACATCATCCATCGTTCAAGAAATAATAAATATTTATTACACTTCTTATTAGTTTTGACCGGTTTCAGCAGCTCGCTGCCATCTTCTGGTCTACCAGTCGAAACTAAAGAACAAGTGAAATAAATCTGAATACATATTATAATATATATTTTCTAATAATTTTACTGCAATCTTTTGATGGATGTTCAATTAAGATAATAATTAAATAAAACAATGTTCTTTTTTTAGATAATCCATTGTTTTGGCAAAAACACTTTGATATTTCAACATTATTTACTGTTTAAATAAAAAAACTTTGTTATAAATATCACAATTGATTATATTTTGTCGCGACAGCTGTTTCGCTAACCGATGTAAGCATCTTCAGGATTTATAATCAACTAAAAAATACAACAGAAAATCAATATTGAATTTCCCATCTTTATTATAATTGTTTACAATATTGTGTGTAGTTTCTTCCCCATATAATAATTTTGTATTTAAACTAAGTTTTGATGTATTTTTTAGTTGATTGTAAGACCTGACGATGCTAACATTGGTTAGCGAAACAGCTGTCGCAACAAAATATAATCAATTATGATATTTATAACAAAGTTTTTTTATTTAAACAGTTAATAATGTTTTTTTACACTCGTTGGAATATTATAATTGTGGACCAGTCTGTCAATGTCAGCTAGTCTGGCGAAACCGGTCGCCGTCGAAATAAAGATAAAACGTGGAAGTAGTTATTAAAAAAACATCGTTTTATTTAATTATTATTTGATAGGTATATTTTTATTAAGATGGTTTGGACATATGGAAAGAATGAATGAAGAAAGAATGGTAAAAAAAATTATGTGTTAACGATGTAAATGGAACCAGAAATAGAGGAAGGCCGAGGAAAACGTGGCAGATCAAATAAATCAAATATTGAATGTCGGCCATGTGAGGAGTCAGAGAAAACGACGCGCGTGCATGATCCGATGTATGAATGTTGAAGCGAGAGAAATATGTCAGGAAAGAAAAGTGTGGCAGTCCATTCTTTCTGCCTACCTCTTCGGGAAGACGGCGTGATGGTTAGTTAGTTAGTTTTATTGTTGTATGACAGTAGTGTAGAAAACAAGTGGAGATTAATTTGGTATGTTAACACAATGTTGTCGGGAAACGTAAAACTACGTTTTTTTCAGTTTGGTGCTTAAATGCGGGAAACGTAAAAATACGTTTTTTTACTCTCTGGTGGTTGTCGTCGGGTAACGTAATAAAACGTGTTGTGTAATAAATGGATTTTGTTGCTAAATCGTATATCTGACTTCACAATATAATTTCACTTACAAATTTATATTTATTAGGCTTTACTTTTGATTTATTATTCAATTATAAAATGAAAAAAAAGTCTAAATACAATAGTGTTTTGATGAGTGAGGCTTTGTTGGAGAATAAAATAAGAGTATGTGGTACAATACGAGAAAATCGAGGCTTACCCGTATCTTTGAAAAAACCAAAATTAGAAAAAGGGGAGTCAACATTTCGAAGAAAAAATGACATTCTTATGCAGATTTGGCGATCTAAAAAATATGTAAGAATGATTTCCACCATACACTCTGCGGAAATGTTAGAAAGTCATAATATAGACTGGCACATAAGAGAAAATATAATTAAACCAAATTGAAAGGGCAGATCAATACCTTTCATATTATTCAATTCTGTTGAAGACTACAAAATGGACTAAAAGTGTAGTCATGTATCTCTTGAATTGTGCCTTATTTAATGCTTTTGTAATTTATAAAGCAAAATATCCAGACTCAGTAAGGTTTTATTGGAGACAGCACGTCATTGGATAACTAGCAGTATTGAAAGCCAACTAAGTGAGGAACCTGGAACATCGACAGTAAGTTTTACACGGCACACTCCAAATCGCGATCCTCCAGGCAGACTTTCTACGAATCTAAAAGTCCATAAATTAGAAAGGATAAAGGGGAAAGGGAAAAAAAATACGCACAAAGAAAATGTCGAGTGTGTGCTGCTAAAGGAAAAAGGAGTGAAACTTGTTACATGTGTAAATTCTGTGGTGTGGCTCTTCACAGAGGTACATGTTTTGAACGGTACCATACAGTAAAAAATACTAGACAGTAATTTTGACAATTTTAAATAGTGTTATCTAGTGTTAAATAGTTGTATTGATTTTAAATAGTATTATAATTTGATAAAAATTCTGTGTTTGTATAAAAATAAAACTTCCAAAGTGCTACTTTGAAGCCCAATATTTTTTTTCTGTTTGTTTTCCATCATTTCATCATTGAGACACAATAAGGTTAGATGCATTTAAAGTTTCAGTCAATTATCACGGATATTTCAAAAGTTATAGACTTTTAAAATAATGGTGAAAAAACTCGCGCGCGAACCCAAATATCGCCCGCGCCAGGCTGCAATCGGCATAAAACAATACCCGAAAACAATGTGTTAATAGTGAATTTTTTAATTATAAAAAAAAAAAAAAATTTATAAGTTAAAACTTATTTATTACTGATTACGATTGTAAAGTGAACCAAGTTTTTAACCCTTAACGTACCGTGTTCAAAACAAAACGCTTGCTCCCATGTGGTAAGTTCAGTTTACCGCTAACTTTATCTAAATATCAAGCATATGACTAGATGAATCAAAATTTAATTTATGTCATCTTGTAGGGAATTTCATTAGGAATAGATCGATATCTATAACATACATGGATTATTTGAAAAACATATCATTATTAATTTTTTTCTGGAACCATGCGATTTCTGATATGTAATGCGTCATAGCATACGAATGACTGGACACGCAGGTAAAGACAAGCGCCGCGCGGCGGCCGGCGCGGCTAGACTTTACGAGATTTTACGTATGATAAAGGCACCTAGGCAAAATGTATAGTACGTTCAAGACAACGAGTACGTATTAATATTTGTCCCTTTTGGTAAAGTGTTAATATTTTCACAGTTCTGATATTATTAAGTTACGTGGTGCGTTTTCATCCAGTCGGTATTATTACGTACCTATTGAAAAGGTCAAAGATATAATTTATAATATGTTCAAAACAGCGAGTAAGTATTTGTCACTTTTGATAAAGTTGTAAATATTAGCAAAACAAATTCTACCTTAACACGAATGAAGGTGAGGGCAGTCTTAAAAAATATTTTTTTTTGGGATGAAGGAAGTAATTTTTTGCTTTTTTTTATTACGAAATATTGAGAACACTTCAATGGAGGATTACAATTTTTTTTATAATATTAGGGTCCATAGGTTTTAAGAAAATCAACTTTAAATTGGCAGTGGAAACTCAATTTACCACATGGCAACGCGACGGTTAAAGGGTAGAAAATCTTTACTTTCGTGAATATTTCACGGGTTGTAACTAGTTTTTTTTTAAATATATTTAACTCATATCACCAGCATCCGCGGAATGCCTACTAAATCATTTATCAACTGTGCCACAGAAACATCCCTCTCATGCCCTCACATTCTTTACATTCTTCATTTCATGTCTTAAGTTGAAAACCCATATTTTTTTTATATTCCATACCCAAATTAATTAACTCTAACTAACTAACCATCACTCCATCTCCCCAAAGCGTGATATGGAAGTGTCCGGAGTGTCCAGTAGCAAGCAGGATTGCGCATAGGTAACCATATTAGTTTGTCTCGCTGGGAAGAATGCCGTATTCGGCGAGTACTCGTACGTAATACATTGTGAAGAGATAACGCGTGCATATAAGCACTGTGTTATTGGATGTTTACTTCCTGTGTGCGTCTCCACTTACCGTAATGTATTCAATGTCATAGCGGAGCGGGTCAACGCCCCCGTCCACCTGATCGCAGCTGATTATTCTCGGCGTGTTTGTCATTATTGCGCGCCTTATGCCTTATCATAATCAGACGGTTTTTTAGTATATACTATTGTTGTGTCACTACTCCGCTCGGTCACGGTTAATGAGGGGCTCGACACATGCACTTTTTATTTATTTAGAATTATGATTTTTATCAAAACATAATTAGTTGAACGCAATAAACTGGATATATGATATCTATATCGCACCGTGAGTGTAAAACCGACGTAAGTGCAAATATACATTTTAGAGATATGGGAGTTTAAAGGTTTCATATTGCTTGGAAAAACTATTTTTTTTAAATAAACCAATGATTTTCGGTTTATAGGTGTATTACTATAAACCGAAATTCATTGGTTTATTAAAAAAAAAAACGGTTTTTCCAAGCAATATGAAATCTTTAAACTCCCATATCCCCAAACTGTATATTTGCACTTACGTCGGTTTTACACTCACGGTGCGATATAAATAAAATGCAGTAGAAATGAGATCTCTTAGACGAATGTGTGGATACTCTATGTATGATAGAGTGTCGAATGAAAATATAAGAAGTGAATGCGGTGCGAATGATGGTGTCATGAACAAAATAATGAAAGGATCATTAAGATGGTTTGGACATATGGAAAGAATGAATGAAGGAAGAATGGTAAAAAAATTATATGTTAATGATGTAAATGGAACCAGAAATAGAGGAAGACCGAGGAAAACGTGGCACGATCAAATAAATCAAATATTGAATGTCGGCCATGAGGAGTCAGAGAAATCGACGCGCGTGCATGACACGATGTATGAATGTTGAGGAAGCGAGAGAAATATGTCAGGAAAGAAAAGTGTGGCAGTCTATTCTTTCTGCCTACCCCTTCGGGGAGACGGCGTGATGGTTAGTAAGTTAGTTAGTTTAGAACAATGTAGCGATCCATCCTCTCTGTCTTTTGATGGATTATTATAAAGTTTCAGTCCATTGTTCAATAAATATCCTTGATTGTCCTGCCTTAGTGCGTGCATTCAGTAAGTGATATCTGTCACAGTTCCTGGTCTAGTGTCTCTGTGCGTTTGAGTTTTTGAAACTTCTTTTGTAGTGTCACGGTTAGATTATTGCAACGGAATGTACGCTGGATTGCCAAATAATCAATTAAGCAGAATACAAAGTGTATTTAATGTTGCTGCCCGATTGATTATGGGGCAACAAAAATACTGTCATATCACGCCGCTCCTGAAGGACCTTCATTGGCTTAAAATCCGAGAGCGAGTAAAATATAATTTGTGTTTGACAGTGTTTAAGGCTCGACACCAGAGAGCGCCAGCGTATATATCGGACCTCTGCGTGACACCCATGCCAACGGAAAGGCAACGTTCACTCCGATCAGTAGAAACAAGTGCAAACAACATAGCGATTCCAGTCAGAGCCAATAAAGCATGTTTCTATGATCGTGCTTTCAGCGTTGCGGGTCCGTTGGCGTGGAATAGCCTCCATGTTAGTATTAAGTATGAGGATAGTGACGTTAAATTTAAGAAATATCTGAAGACTGCACTGTTCGGTCAGTCATTTACTAGTGCGCCCTTGGAGTAATTGATTTTACAAAACGGCGCACTTAAAATACAAATCATCATAATAATAATAAATAAATTAGTTTGTAGCTGCTGTCCGTTGTCTCTTACATGATCACTCTGTGTACAATTTTCAAGGTCTCGATTTCTAAATTTATTTTTCTTTATATATTTAAAATGTAAAGATTTTTCGATATATTTGAAAAACCGCCACTGAGATGGCGCAAATGAATAAAAAATGTTTTCTTCATTTCCCAGAAACGCCTCTTTGATGTTATTTATCTCTTGCGGAGTTGTTTTTGTGCAAGGATCTCTCTCGGGTGATTTGTAGCGGTCCCACTGCCGATGCCGCTGTAGTAAACATGTTTTGGTCGGAGAGTTCGCTGATTCACCGGATACATTACAATATAAATAATTGTCTAATAACGATAACGTGCAGCCTGTTTACGGGAAAAATATATTGTTATCAATTTTTTTAACTGTTAACACTGTTATATCATATTTTTATTTTATTTTTTAAGCTAAGATGGCAGTGCATAATGGTGTTCTTGCGCCGACCCTTATGTATGGAAGTGAAGCGCGGAACTGGCAAAAGAATGATGAAAGTAGAATAAATGCAGTAGAAATGAGATCTCTAAGACGAATGTGTGGTAAATCTGTACATGATAAGAGTGTCAAATGCAAGCATAAAAAGTGAATGCGGTGCGAATGAAAGTGTTATGATCAAAATAATGAAAGGATCGCTGCGTTGGTTCGGACATATGGAGCGCATGGATGGAGAAAGAATGGTTAAGAAAGTATACGTTAGTGACGAGTCGAGGCAGACCGAGGAAAACATGTCATGACCAAATTAATCAAATTTTAAAGGTTGGTCATGTTAGAAGTCGGATGAATCGACGTGCGTGTATGACTCGTTGTATGAATGTGGAGGAATCTAGAGAGGTGTGCCAGGATAGAGTAGTGTGGCGGTCCATTCTCTCTGCCTACCCCTGCGGGGAAACGGTGTGATGGATTGTTTGTTTGTATGTTTATTAATTATTAAAGTACACAATTTGGGAATTTATTTCTTAAAAATAATATTCTCCAATGTAAACCCTCGCGTTCGCGGCACTCATTTTATCGAACAGTAAAATTTCTAATGACGGCTCGGCTGGTAGACTCCGCGATGGCTGCCATTTCGTGACGAATATTTTTTTTCAAATGCGCCAGGGATGTCGAGTTATTGGCGTAAACTTTAGATTTGAGATAACCCGACGGGAAAAAGTCTATATGGGTTAAATCAGGACTGCGTGGCAGCCAATTTATGTCACTTCTCCTGGAGATCAATTTGCCAGGGAAAATTTCTAAAACTCGTGGCAGACGTTACTCTGTCCTGCTGGAACCATATTATTTGGTTATAGCCAGGAAAGTTTTGGAATTCAGGTTCAATAACTCTATACATAACGTTCTGAATTTAATCATAAACTTTATTTTGAGACACCTTTTATTACATTTTTACTATTTGGGTGATTCACGTTTTAATGGATGTCTTGTTACGTCAACTTTGTCACAGTTCCGCATCACGCGTGTTGGTAATGGTCTAATTTCGGTCCCGAATTGCACTTGACAAGCGGTGGTGTGTCGCGCGATGTTGTTTGGATAATTATATTTGACATTGAAGAAAACAGCTGTGTTTAGGCGGCATACACTCGTACAAAGGGAGAGGCATGAGTTGTGAATGAGTCCCGGACCATTATACATTGTAATCATCCACCCGACCTCGGTAGGTACCTACTCGGGGCCTCCCCACCCCACACGGTCGCTGTTTACACGGCTACTACATTACTTCAGTCCCCATCCCTTTCCCTACCTACCTACCTATCGGTACCTACCTAGACACGACATCGCAAAAATACGTCGGGATAGGTGCTATTTCGACTGTTCTTAGAATTGTGTATATTTAATGTTTAAAACTAGAATTGGGTGGTGGCCTAGGGGATAGAACGCTTGGCTCCTGATCCAGGGGACATGGGTTCAAGCCTGGACACGACCAGATTCCTTCTTCATAATAATGAGCTATTTTCTGCTCACATTGAAGATTGTAAAATGAATTCTAATATCATTGATATAAATCCTTGATGTTAGTCTTTTAAAAAAAAAAAAAATCTTGAATAAACCTATTTTATTTAAATATTTTTAATTAAAATTTCTTGATAGGAGTTCATTTTAAACAATGAAAACAAAACGTTCACAATGGAGTTCTGGTCCCAACCCTTATTTATGGAAGCGAAGCACGGAACTGGCAGAAGAAATATGAGAGCAGAATAAATGCGGTAGAGATGAGGTCCCTAAGACATATGTGTGGTAGAACGATGTACGACAGAATTTAGAATGCTGATATTAGAAAGGAATGTAAAGGGTTATAGCTATCATATTGATTCTCATGACACGTGATAGGTAGCTAATCTATCGCCATTTTACTGTCACGTGAATTCTACATTATACCAAAGTCAGTGTGACAATCACACTACCGTCGCTGGTTATCGAACCCGGGACCTTCAGTGTGGCAGTCGTAGCACTTACCACTCGACCACGAAGGTCGTCGTAGTTATTCATGTTATCATATGAGTATCAATTGATTTTATTTTTGTTTGTCATCAGGTCAACAAAACATTCCGATGCCTCCGCGGCCGTCCAGCAGCAGTCAGTCGGAGGGGGGCGGGGGCGGCGGGGCTAGGGCGGGGCCCCCAGCCCAGGGCGCGCCGCCCCCGCCCCAGGGGGCTCAGCAGCCGCCTTACCCCCCGCCCCCGCAGGCGCCCTATAAGATGCCGCACCACCAGCCCTACCCGCCGCCGCAGCACCAGCAATACCCTCAAGGTAACGACCCTTCTGTCCTAAACAAGTGTATCTTCTTAATACGTGATATGTTTTCGAATGGGAAAATTCGAAATGAAAATAACCATAATATATAATATGAAATCCCATCCTAATTGTTAGTTTTTTTTTCTTTTCACAATACTCATATATGATTTTTTTCTTTTCAAATTCAGTGTTTCAAGACCATACATGGTACTTACTTATGTATGGAACTGGTGAAAAAAGAATGAAAGTAAAATAAATGCAGTGGAAATGAGATCTCTCAGATGAATATGTAGCCAATCTGTATATGATAGAGTGTCAAAAGCAAATAAGAAATGAATACATTGCGAATGATCAAAATAATAAAGTATTATGAACAAAATAATGAAATTAAGATGGTTTGAAAACTAACTAAGTAACTAACCATCACGCTGTCTCCCCGAAGGGGTAGGCGACTGCCACACTTTTCTTTCCTGACATATTTCTCTCGCTTCCTCAACATTCATACATCGTGTCATGCACGCGCGTCGATTTCTCTGACTCCTCACATGGCCGACATTCAATATTTGATTTATTTGATTGTGCCACATTTTCCTCGGTCTTCCTCTATTTCTGGTTCCATTTACATCGTTACATATAATTTTTTTACCATTCTTTCCATATGTCCAAACCATTTTAATGATCCTTTCATTATTTTGTTCATAACACCATCATTCGCAAGATGGTTTGAACACATGGAAATAATGAATGAAGAAAGAATATTGAAGAAAGTTCCAGGTGTATACGTTTAAATCCCCTGTTTTTTGTCAGAAAAACACATGTTTTTTTCATAGAAAGAAAAAACTAATTTATTACCGACCCTCTCACACGCTACTATGTGAGGTGAGGAGTCGGATAAATCGATGTGCGTGCCTGACACAGTGTATGAATGTAGAAGAGCGAGAGAAGTATATCAGGAAATAATAGTGTGGCGGTCCATTCTTTCTGCCTATCTCTTCAAAGTGACAGTGTAATGACTAGTTACTTATTAGTCGGCTGTCTGCTACAAAACGTAAATCTTTCCCAAAGCACGCCCACTGCGTCCTATGCGGTTTGGGGTATGGTGGTGATGTTCTTTGGAAGAGTGCTCTGTTCAACAGCATTTTAAGTTATCTAAATGGATGGCATCAAGCAAAATGAAACTGAATCCATCCAAAACGGAGTTTCTCTGGACTTCTTCCGCAAAGCGTCAACATCTTAATCGATCATCGTTCAATTTCAACAGCTGACAATGATATCATTTCCAAAAACTCAACAGAGCTTCATGGTGTTTATCTTGACGCATATCTGTCACTAAAATCCCAAATTAACAACACGGTTAGCGCTAGTTTCTTCCACCTAAGATTTTTAAAATCCGCCAAAAGGAGTATTCCCCATGACACATTCAAAACTCTTGTAAATTCCTTCGTTGTATCACTGACTTGACTATTGTAATGGAATTTATGCAAACATTTCAAAATAACAAGTAAACAAACTTCAATCTGCATTCAATGCAGCAGCAAGACTCATTAAAGGCATTCCAAAAAAGTCTCATATAACACAACATCTTAAAGAAATCTTAATGCGTCCTTGAGGCACATTAAGACCTCACAAAAACGACACTTTAATAGTTAGCATATTATTGTTATTTTATTGTTATTAAAGGATATTTTTTTTTTCTTACTAATATAACAGATTTACGACATGGGTGGGGGAGAAAATTGTTTATTATTTCTTTTTTGTATGAAAGTGGTGTATCGATTCTGTAGTGTTTCCAACTGGAAGGGACCCGTTTTTATTATATAATCAGTCTTTTAAAGTAGACTTTTTCATGTTCCTTTTTTATTTTAGGAAATTATCCTCCCCGACCGCCGTACCCAAATGCGGTATATGGCGGTGCGGGTGCACCCCCCGCCCCATACGGCGGCCCTGGGCGACCTGCAGGCCCACCGCCCCCGCAGCCCTACCCGGCGTGGGGGGCCCGCGGGCCTGCCCCGCCACACTACCTCAAGCAGCACTTGCAGCAACGCATGGGCCCCCCTCCACCTGTTGGCCCTCCGGGTGAGCCGCCGCAGCAGGACAATGGGCCCCCGGCAACGGCTCTTGTCACCACAGGGCCCGACGGGGCGCCACTAGATGATGGGTCACAACAAAGTACACTTTCAAATGCCTCTGCAGGTAAAAATTATTTTTTGTTTTGACATGTTAGCCACAATACTAATTTTTTCACTTGCTACCAGATTGCTTTATTCTCTTCTTCTTCAGCCTTCTTCCCTCTACTGCTGGATATAGGTCTCTTCCGCATCCAGGTTGTGCCAGCTATTCGGGCAATATCGTCAGTTCATTTTTTTTTGTGGCCTCACGACACTTCTTTTCTTTGTCCAAGGCCTCCACTGAAGTATTCTGGATGTCCATTGGGTATTGCCCTGTCTTGCTATATGTCCGGCCCATTGCTACTTTAATTTAGCTGTACGATCCATGATGTCGGCAACTTTGGTTCGGCATCTTATTTCTTCTTGATTTATTAGCTTAATAAATTTAAATTTTACTTGTTGACAAACACAAATTGACCTTTTTCTATTGTGAAGCTATCGATATTTTGTAATTCTGAATTTAAATTTAGTTCAATAAATTAGGCATAAAAGTGAAGCTTGGAATTTGTAGAAGAAGGATGAAAGAATATTAAATGCCATAGAAATGAGATCACTTAGAAGAATGTGCGGAAAAGCAATGTATGATGAAAGCAATAAGGTGGATGAATGCATCTTAAATGAAATTAAGAAAGGGTCACTAAGATGGTTTGGACAAATGGAACAAACGGATGAGGGTAGAATGGTTTAAAAGATATATACAAGTAAACATGGCACGACCAAATTAACCAAATACTGAAAGGCACGGTACGGCAATGTGTCACGGTGTACGAATGTAGAAGAGACGGGAGAGTTATGTCAGCTCATCCTATCTGCCTACCCCTGCGGTGAAATGGCGTGATGGTTAGTTAGTTTTAGTTAGTTTAATAACTTATGGTCTAACTGTTTGTTGTTGTTTCAGCATCGGGTGAAGAGGGAGGCGGCGGCGGGCGATCCGGAGGCCGTGGAGGCCCCGGAGGCGCGCCCTCTCCGGGAGCTGCCCACGGCGGGGCGCACGACGACTATGAGCCCACTCCCTCCGCCTGGCCGCGGACGCCCTCTAGTCCTGTGAGTTCGCTTTTATTAGTTTCTATTTGAAGTATTTATGTCACCAAAGGTATCTTAAATTAAATCCTAATGGACCTGCAATTGTTGGGAGTTAGACCTGAGTAGTAGAAGTCGAGAGCTCGGGATAGGGTTAGCTGGAGAAACTTTTCGGAGGCGGCTCAGGTCCACTCAGGACTGTAGAGCCAGAGAGAAGAAGAATGGGGGATGGTATTCTCTTTAAACAGTTCACTGTATCAATACTTCCATGCTCCATGCTCACATTGAGAGAATATGTGGAGTTGCATTGAAAATGTTGGGGTTTATTCCGCGAACTGGTAGAGTTTTCAAGAATCCCTATGTTTTGTGAATTTTGTATAACTCATTGGTCCGGAGCCGGCTCGAGTGTATTTCAGTGATATGGAGTCCCCACGAGGCGAGATACTCGCTGATGTTAGAGAGGGTTCAGAAAAGATTTCTGAGATATCTATACATGAGGGAGTTTGGTAGTTATCCGTGGCTTTATCCCACTGCATTCCTCTTGGGCATGCTGGGGACCAACAGTTTACAGATAAGGAGGGATGGGTGCACACTTACCCATTTTTTCATACTTATCAGAGGACTCTTTGAGAATTCCGTCATCTTGGGGGCTATCCATCTTTATGTTCTGGATGGTTATCTTCATCAACATCATCTTCAACGTTACAACCCTTGATGGGTCATAGCTTGCTTCAAGAAACGTCTCCGTCCTGTCCTGCCCTAAAATCTGCCACCATCCAACCATTGCAGTTTCTGCCTGCCAAGGCTTCTTCATCCTTCTAGGTTGTCAAACAACAGTCTTTTGGGGGGCTCTAGATTCCTCATATGGTGCAAATGACCTAGTCAGCGCAATCTGTTAATCGGAAATGTGATTTGTTAGTTGTTTTATGTGGGAGTTAGAAGGCTCCTTTCTGTTATTATATTGCTAAAAAATAAATAGATAAAACACTTGTCATCAACAATCTTTTTGGTTTAAACTGTTTTAAGAATTGATTTTTTTTATGAAGACCTAGAATATGGGTAATGAATATTCAACTCTATATGCAATCCAATTTGAATATAATGTACAAATTATCAATAAACAAATAAGGAGAAGAATGTTAACTGTAATGGTCACCTGTTTACACAAAAATGTGTATATATCAACACTTCAACTAATTTCATAACCAGAATCTTAATTAAAAAAAGTGTCCTTGCAGAAGATAAATAAAGGATGTTTAAAAATGCACCATCTTGCATTTTATTTTAGGAGGCAGCCCAAGAATTTCATTTAATGCGCAGTAAATAACAGAAAACAGGAAAAAAACTAAAACGTATACTCCAATTCTCTTGATAATATAAATTTAAAATATGTTGTTTCTTGCCATAACAATAAAATGTGCACTCTTTTTTTTTGTTTTTGATTAGTGTACCTACTTATGTATGAACTTGTTATTTTGTTGTGAGTAGGTACTTTAAAAAAATGTTTGCAAAGTTCCTACACACTTGAAAATATTTAGAATTCTTATTTTAAACTGTTGGTATGCTTGGTTGTCATTCCAATGTTTCTTTTGCCATTTGTCTTGTGCATAGTTTTTGTACAATGTTTAAATATTAAAATTTACATCATTAATGAATTAAAAATAAAATGCCTTATGTGAATATTGCAGTTAAAGCTATATTTCTACCATATTTTGCTAATAAAGAGGTATAATTGTGATGAATTATAAAGTCGATTGCATTTAAAATAACTTTATATTTTTAAATAATGTTTTTTTGTTTGTTTTGCTTTTGCAGGTATTTAATAGTCATGTACCACAAGAGAACTATAGGACCAAGGTAGGTTAATTATTACTTTTTTTAATGTTTTTTTTTATGACTTTTGATTCATTGATTAGTATTTTCCCATGCTCTTTGGGTTATAAATTAATTGGGCAGCATTAATAAAGTAAAACAAATGAATGCTGACTTACATTTATTTTGCAATCTTAAAAATATATTTATAATTTGAAAATAGTTAATAATATAACAAGTTTATTTCTTACCCTGCAAAACTATTAAGAAATACTTTTATCAAATTTTTATTTTTATCACATTGATTTTTTTACTTAACTAATCCCCATAGTGCGGCTGTCTTCATTTGCAGTAAATAAAATATTGGTTTTGAACTACGTTGGCTACATTTACAGCTCAGACAGATAGTCCCAGTTCATTATAAACAAACAAACAAACAAACCATCACGCTGGTTCTCCGAAGGGGTAGGCAGAGAGAATGGACCGCCACACTACTCTCCTGGCAAACCTCTCTAGCATCCTCCACATTCATACAACGAGTCATACACGCACGTCGATTCCTCCGACTTTTAAGATGACCAACCTTTAAAATTTGATTAATTTGGTCATGCCATGTTTTCCTCGGTCTGCCTCGACTCTGTACTCCATTTACGAGTACATCATTAACGTATACTTTCTTAACCATTCTTTGTCCATCCATGCGCTCAATCAGCGCAGCGATCCTTTCATTTTGTTCATAATACCTTCTTCCGCTCTACATTCCTTTCTTATATCAGCATTTAAGATTCTGTCATATATCGTTCTATCACACATACGTCTTAGGGACCTCATTTCTACCGCATTTATTCTGCTTTCATCCTTCTTCTGCCAGTTCCATGCTTTGCTTCCATACATTAGGGATGGGACCAGAACTCTATTGTGAACGGCCGTTTTCACTTTCATTGATAGATTCTTGTTTCCAATAACTATTCTTAAAGCTCCATTCACTTTGTTACCCGCACCAACCCTTCTTTCGACATCACTATCTGTTCGGCCATCTGCTGTGAACATGCTACCTAAATACACAAATTCCCTCACCTGTTCCAAGTTCTCTTCGTTCACATTTATATTACAATATAATATTAAGTATAATGTGTTTAGTAATAAGGAATTAAAGTAAAAAGGTTTATAAGATACATTTAAATACGAGCTGCAAATGAAGTCTGCTTCAGTTCAAAACCATTTTTATTGGACTGCAAATGTAGCAAGCTGTATGTAAGGGTGAATATTAAACTATAATGTTAGGAGTTTTGTACTTCGATTGTTGTAGCAACATTCACTCTAAAATGATGGGCGTATATTTAAAATATCTGTTTTGTTTGCAGCAGAAATCGGACTCGCTGGGCAAGCTGTACGAGATGGACTCTTGTCCGGAGCGGCGCGGCTGGGTGGAGCGGCTGCTGGCCTTCATGGAGGAGCGGCGCACGCCTATCGCCGCCTGCCCCACCATCAGCAAGCAGCCGCTGGACCTCTACCGCCTCTATCTTCACGTGCGCGAGCGCGGCGGCTTCGTCGAGGTATGCAAGGTGCTGTCGGCTCCAGGGGCATGTCACTACGCCGCATATTGGTCAACTTGCACCCCCAACCTTATTTCTTATCGGACCTGATATTGCCTAACAATTTCATTGCGAAACATTTTCAAGTAATCTGGTATGATGCTCAAATTATGTTATATTTAAAAAAAAAACATGAAACAAATTAATGAAAGGGTAATTTAAATGATTTGAACACATGGAAAGAATGAATGAAAAGAAAGTAAAGTTAAAACCTGGTAATGATAGTATATGTAAACGATGTAAATGGAACTAGAAATAGAGGAATTCCGAAAAAAAATGTGGCACAATCAAATATTAAATATTGGTCATGTGAGGAATCGAAAAATCCATGTGTGCGCATGACACGACTTGTGAGTGTTGAGGAAGTATGTCAGAAAGAAAGTTAGAGAAGTATGTCAGAAAATAACAGTGTGGTGGTCCATTCTTTCTTCCCACCCCTTTGGGAAGATGGCTTGACAGTTAGTTAGAAAACCGATGGGAATTGAAAATTTTCCTAATTAATAATTGCAATTTCTTTTTGTATATTATTATAAAAAAAAGCAGTGAAAATTCCCAAAAACCACGTACAGGCAAGGCTAACTCAGTGTACATGCTTAAAGTGTTAATTGTAAAATCATTTCTGGGACACTGGTGCGTCCATGTGCTTGTGAAAATATTAAATAAATCATGAGCTTTATAGGATATCAACTTTTGCATCATTTTTTCCTTTTGTGGGTATCATTTTTCTAATTATAAACTTATGTGTGAATGCTAAAACCATAGAATCAAAATTGTGGCTTTTTTATTTTGCCATAAGTACACAATGTTGGGAGTACTGTGAGAGTAGGCCACCTTTTGTTTTTAAAAAGGTTTTTTATTTTATTCTCTATTTGAATTTACAATCGTCATTTTTGAATAAATTACAGATAATATTCTCGTTAATGTAGATTTTCTTATTTTTTGGCAAAAGTTATGCAAAATCAGGTCTGTACTCGATATTAAAATAAAATTCAATCTGTGATATCAAGAATACGCTGAATCCTCATTTATCTATTTAATATTTTAAGAAACTCGATTAACATGTTCGTGCTGAATGATAAAGGAAACGTTCCCTTGTCATGTTTGGAAACATTCAGTAGCGGCATATTGATTTTAACGCCGGCAGAAATATGTCGCCACAACATCCTTTCTATGTTTAGAATCACGATGAACGCTCACTTCCTTACCAAGTAATCCAGTTTCATTCATTTTGAAATTGTCGTTGATATTCAGTCTTAATCATTGTTATCACAGATTGAAACACGAGGAATTCAATATTTTCTTTTATGACGGCACACTGCTAATCGCTGCGTCCGCGCTACGATTCAGATGTGATGATTATAATGCAAGTTGACCAAATGCACTTCTTACACCGGATATGGATAAAGGCTACTTACTCTAATCCAAATATAATGTAGAACAATATGGCTTGAATAAAATGTATCTGTAATTAGAATGTTATAATATATGTAATCTGTTTGGCGGTGTTCCACTGCTTCTAATCACAATATGTATTAATTTCCTCTGTGAAAAAAGGTTGAAGTCTTCCTGTAACATCTTGTGTTCTGTACAATCTGAATTGTAACAACCATTGGCACTGTAATATACTTCAAATGTAACAGCTACCATTCAAAGTTAAGAAAAAATCAAGGCACACTGTCCCTTGCACCCGTAGAAGGGAGTTGCAAAATGAACAATTATAATTTCACTAGCAACTCCCGCAAGTAAGTAGAACTTGACCTAGACTACTTTAGTGGACTTGATTAGCCCTAGCCCCTAGCCCCGTCAGCGGCTATAGACACTGCACCTAGTGGTTTTCCTTCTGTACATTTTTATTAAGGTGTCGGCATGACCCTTTATATTTATTAAACAAAAACAAACAAAATACAAGACTGAAATTGTATCCTTGATTTTTCTTTAATTTTGCAATATGCATTTCTATAATCTGTCATCGAGTCAACATGCGAAATCACATTTGTATTGGATAAATATATATATTTTTCTTAAACTTTATAAATTAGATTATCAATTTTTAAAATATAAAATTTTGCATGAGGACTCACTTAAATGCTTAATGTAATGATTTACAAACTATTATAAAATTTCAACCAGTATCCTGGTGTTTCCATCCTGGACCTGCCACTTGAAATGTAAACGATGGTGATACTGATTGATTTTATCCTCTCTAATATGATCCTAAATGACTGCTTGTTCAAATACCTAATACTAATACAAAGTTTCTTGCTACTGTTAACTTTATTCCCTTACTATTTCTCCTCTCTCGGTGATTGTACTAACAATATTTCTTTTAAACTACTACTAGTCATAATGCAGATACAATTCTCAAAATAGATTGTAATAATGTAGTAATTTAATGTTCACTTTGGTGTTAGAAAATCTTGACCATGTGTTGCACTGAATATGCACAATTTCTTAGTGTTTTTGTTCAAAGTTCAATATCAGTTGTTTAGTATTTAACACTGTTTCTAGTGAATCAATTTTTCATAAAATTTTTGTAATTATCATATCAATAAGTATAATTTTTTATTTGAGTACTGCTCTAATGATAAACAACCCAATTTAACCGGTGCAAAAATTTTAATTGTAAATGAAGGAATGAAATATGCCACTTGAATTGGAACATAAAGATTGTTTCCCTTGTTTGGTCCCATGTAAAATATATTGTACGCTAACTATAACCGCCATAGTTCACTTGGATGCAATAATAGCATGACCTAGAGCTTAACCTAGAAATAGAAGTATCGTGTACGGGAATTTAAGATCCGCCGATGTGCGGTGTCTTAAATTTTCTTCTCTGTTAGCTTTTGTAGTAATAATAGGCAGACACACGTTGAACAGCCCAGTCGGTACTAGTTCGCACAATCTCGTATCAGTGACGTGACTGAGTTCACCATGTGTCCGTCTATATAGAAATTATTTCAGGTAATGTATGGAATTTATAAATATCTTTTATGTACGGCATTACCGCTCTAATATTAATTTTTGTGTCACATTTATTTCTAGCCTAAATATGTGCGATTTTAACAAATTTTTAGGTCTATACAACAATTCTATAATAACTTCATTTTATTTATAAATTCATGCTCCTTAAAATGATTTTAATTTTCAATAATATATTTAGATTTAAAAAGTAAATTTTTTATTAAAATTTTTTTTTCTTAAAATATTTGATTAGTATGAAAAGGTACCGTTGAATATATTTATCAGTATATAAGTGGAATAAGTTGTAAGAAGCATAAGTGTAGATTGTTGTGTATCTTATAATTGGGCGATATAAAGGTGCCTGTATCTGGAGTGGAGTGGAGTGCTGAATACTATCACTGTCCCGCCTGATACGTGCGGCGGCCGTAATCTACAGATAAAGCGCACATAAAACTGTTCCCCGCTTGTGGGAACGCGCTATCAGAATGTATGTACAGTGCGGTAATGCTAGGAAGGCTTAGCTTGGGTATGTCGGCCATTCTCAGTTTCCCGTCAGCCGTGCGGTCGGGTGGAGATATCGGCTCGCTCCAAATGGTTTGCCCTAAATTATTGTTTTATTGTACCACCAATCACCCGCGGCGTGGCGTGGTTGCTTATTTGTTCACTTTACACTCAAAACATACTATAAATTGCAATCTCTTGCAACAATATTTTGATATATACTGACAATATTTTGATTTTATTTTCGTGATTCCATTGATGAGTTTACTTCAAAATATGGAACCTTTTTGAGTTACCTATACTGTTTAGTATTTTATTTATAAATATTAGTTGATGTTTAAATTTGAAAAACCATTTGAAGTGTTCCGGTATTATAATGTACGCACAATTGTTTCAAAAATAATAATGATCAAAAATGTCCGATTATACGTAAGCACAGTCTCCTTCAGGATCTGTGTGACTGTATTCTATAAATTGTATCTCCGTGTTCTGCAGGTAACGAAAAACAAGACGTGGAAGGACATAGCGGGGTTGCTGGGTATTGGAGCCTCCTCCAGTGCGGCCTACACGCTGCGGAAGCACTACACCAAGAACTTGCTGGCGTACGAGTGCCAATTTGACCGCGGCGGGATCGACCCTCAACCCATCATCAACCAGGTGGAGGCCACCACCAAGAAGAAGGCCAGTAAGAACAACAGCGTGCCCAGTCCAGGTAATTACGTTCTTTTCTATAAATTTGTTATTTATAAACTATATAATTTAATGATGTTTTGATACCAACCTGCCTCTGGTGATGCCGGTGGGGAGAAAAATCAAACTGCTGAACATGATCGCTTCGGAGATCGATGTCTTTCATATTCGTGAAAGTACGTTCAGAAGACAAATACTCTTGACTTTGGAGAGTATCTTGTATTCCTAATGTCGAACCATCTCTCATGCGTTCCTGGTATTATATATTTATTATGTTTTACCTGTTCTCAACAGATGCCTTAAACTTTAAAAAATGTTTGTAATGTCTTAACTGATTTGATTTGATTTGATATTGAAAATCCAAGCTTCTCTCTCGTTAACATTAACCACCCGTCATCATCAGCGTTACAATCCTTGGTGATTTTAGATTCCTCTAATAAAAGTTTTCATCCTGTCGTATTTTTGGGTGCCACCTACCAGTCTCAGTAATCCAATGACTTTACAGTCTGCCATGACAACAACCAATCATAGCAGTCTCGGTCTGCCGACTTCGCCATACTTGGTTGTTGAACGACACTCTTTTGGGGAGTTACAGATCCCCCATGCGATACAAATGACCTAGCCAGTGTAATCTGTCAAATCTGACATGCTGGTATAGATCACAGAGCTGCGTGTTAAATCTCTTTCATGTCTGACCATCCTTAGTGGGTCTGAGGATTCTACGGAGGATTTTCCTTTCGAAGCAGTTTAGATTCATCATGTTTAACCATCTACAACTTTCAATTTGTTGTTTTGTATGACCAACTTCATTTTTGAATAGGTCATCATTCATTGTAGTTAGTTGATATGTTTATTTTACCGACTTTAATTGTGCTCATACTTGTGTCAATGTGAGGATTCCTTAAAATAATTAGATTTATACACGAATGCTCGTAAAATACGAGTAGTTTAATTTTCCATTATTGTTGTCATAATATGCAAAGTGTGTGTTACTGTGAATTATCCCATATATACGAGGTCCGTTCAAAAAGTATCGCGAATTTTGTGTTTTTTTCAACAATTATTTATATATTCATGAATTTCTATTTTGTCCCCTTCAAAGTAATCCCAACCAGATATTATACACTTGTGCCAACGTTTTTTTCAATCCTCGAAGCACCCCAAAAAATCATTTTTTGTGATCTTGTTCAGCTCCTCCTTCGATGCCGTCTTTATCTCCTCAATCGTAGCCTAGCGTCGTCCTTTCATGGGCCTCTTCAGTTTCGGGAACAAGAAAAAGTCACAGGGGGTCAGATCTGGGGAATACGGTGGCTGCGGCATTATTGGTGTGTTGTTTTGGCCAAAAATTCGCGCACAAGCAGATGCGAAATTGAGCAATTTTGGTACGAATTTCGCGGCGACCGATCTCATGCCCAAATCATTGGTAAAAATCGAATGGCACGAGCCAAGCGATATGTTTAAGTCCTCAGCAACTTCTTTAGCGGTGATTCGACGATTGGCCAATACTATGTTATTCACTTCATCAATGTTTTCGTCTGTTGTTGACGTGCTCGGGCGTCCGGCAGGCTCTTTTTCGTTCACATCTTCTCGGTCCTCTGAGAACATTTTGTACCACCGATAAACGTTGCTTTGGTCCAAGATAGCTTCACCATATGCCACAGTCAACATTCGGAATGCGTCCGGGGACTTAATTTTGTTTTTCACTCAAAATTTGATACAGATTCTTTGATCCATTTTTTTGGAGTGGGCAAAAATCGAAGATGAGCCAAAACACGTGCAAGCAAAGTGGCTCTCAAAAATTAACTGAACATTCAAACTGGCCGAACTTATCGGCATAAGTGAGAGATATGAGTACCAACATAACGCCACAAAAAAATCAAAAATCGAATATACGTAACCGGCGGAAATTCAAAATTCGCGATACTTTTTGAACATACCTCGTATAGTAATCAGCGACGAACAAAATATATATATTGCGTGTATATTAACACATTTTTATTTGTGCATATGCAATTTCATTGTTTCAAACGAGTTTTTGTACGAGAAATGATTTTATCTCAGTTTTAAAACGAGTAATTGTTGTGTATACTGTCTTCCACTACACTTGATTTAAATTGTTGTGGTAGGACAAATATTAGGTAAACAAGCGTGGTTTTTATCTATGGTATTATCATCTGCTATAGGTCCCTATCATCTTTATATAAATATATGTAAACATCCAATGTGAAATGTTAGTTGACCCAAATAATTTTTTCGCTTTTTATTTTTATTGGAATGATCTAATAATTGATATTAATTTTTGATAAACTTGGGTCCATAACAATATTATGAATAATAAACAAATTCCGCTCATTTTTTTTATCTTGATATATTTGGAAGGCATGTTTCGTCATTATTGGGAGAATGATAACTAACTACGCTGTTTCTCCGGAGGGGTAGGTAGAGAAGATGTCAACAACAACAACATTAAACCATCACGCCGTTTCCCCGCAGGGGTAGGCAGAGAGAATGGACCGCCACACTACTCTATCCTGGCACACCTCTCTAGCTTCCTCCACATTCATACATCGAGTCATACACGCACGTCGATTCTTCCGGCTTCTGACATGACCAACTTTTAAAATCTGATTAATTTGGTCATGACATGTTTTCCTCGGTCTACCTCGACTCCGTACTCCATTTACATCGTTAAAATACATTTTTTCAACCATTCTTTCTTCACCCATGCGCTCCATATGTCCGAACCAACGCAGCGATCCTTTCATAATTTTGTTCATAATACCTTCTTTCGCTCTACATTCCTTTCTAATATCAGCTTTTGAGATTCGGTCGTACATCGTTCTATCACACATACGTCTTAGGGACCTCATTTCTAGTGCATTTATTCTGCTCTCATCTTTCTTCTGCCAGTTCCATGCTTCGCTTCCATACATAAGGGTTGGAACCAGAACTCCATTGTGAACGGCCATTTTCGCTTTCATTGATAAATTCTTGTTTCCAATAACTACTTTTAAAGCTCCATTCACTTTGTTACCCGCACTAACCCTTCTTTCAATATCACTGTCCGTTCGGCCATCCGCTGTGAACATGCTACCTAAATACACAAATTCCCTCACCTGTTCCAAGTTCTCTTCATTTACACTTATATTAAAAACTGTCATTTGCTCTTCCCTTTAAAAAACTAACACCTTTGACTTTCCGACATTCATCATAAAATCGTTCGACTTGCATACCTCATACATTCTCGAGAAGATGTCATATTGCTGATATAAAGCTGTCATATTGCTGATATTAAGCTGTCATATTGCTTTATTCTGACATATTCTTGAGCTTCCTCTATTCCACATTGTAACATGCACGTTCGTCAATTTTTTCGACTTTAGATGTGGCTGTCATAGTAGTTTGGTCATGCCATGTTTTCCTCGGTCGTCCTCAGCTTATTTTTCCACTCACGCTTTTTTAACCATTTTTTTTCTCATCTATTCATTCCATGTGTCTAAAACATATAAGGCATATTTTTTTTAGTTTTCTTTCTTATTTCGTGATGGAGTGTCGAATGAAAATATACTAGAAATAGAGGAAGACTGAGGAAAACGTGGGACGATAAAATAAATCAAATATTGAATGTCGGCCACGTGAGGAGTCAGAGAAATCAACGCACGTGCATGACACGATGAATGAATGTTGAGGAAGCGAGAGAAATATGTCAGAAAGAAAAGTGTGGCAGTCCATTCTTTCTGCCTACCCCTTCGGAGAGACGACGTGATGGTTAGTTAGTTAGTTAGTTTCTTATTTCGTCGTTCGATATTTTGTCATAGATTGTTTTCGCACACATTCTTCTCAGTGATCTCATTTCTATGGCAATTATCTTACTCTCATCCTTCTTTTGCCAGTTCCAAGCTTCACTTCCATACCGTGTTGATACAAACCTTTTTTTTATGAAAGTACCATATATTACATGTCAGTATAATAATTTTAAAAGCTGTATAAACAGTGTCTAATTTTTCTTCTAAAATAATATTTTGTCTAATTACATTTTCAGGATCATCCAACTCCCAGGACTCATTCCCCGGGGGTGCGGGCCCCCCTCCCCCCGCGCCGCCCTGCGAGGGCTACGGCCCGCCCTACTCCGCATACCCACCGGCCGCCCCGCCGCAGCAAGGTACGTAGCCCGCACAGCATTACCACATTAACTCACACGTGTACCTTCTTACCCTCATTGGATAATGCTTGGGTGCAGTAGAGTCAGTCATATTCTATCCAACAGAGATGCACCACACGTCCCTATTTGCACTAAAACAATAGTATTATTATGTATAAAAATATCAAGTAAATGTTAAACTGTAAATTATTGACCATATGTATTAATATTGTGTGTAGTGTAAATTTCTAAACGGAAACGTTGGTCTCTGTAAACAGCAGTCCTGTTTGGAACCTTTGTTGAACATTCTCTGGGAAGTTTAGTGTACAGTAATAAGGAGAGTGTCGTATGTTCCGGCAACTCAAGTCTGTTGTCGGAGGAGTCCTTCCGCGTCCCGTAGCAGTTGTACATAGAGTGTCGGGAGCGGGAGGGCGGATCTTGCATGAGCCCCAAACATTGGATGTTTCATACATGACCAGTTCTATGATCCGATTTCACTTTGGCTGTTCACATTTTTAGTTTTATCTTTGAACTTATCAAAAGAAGAACCTGACTTCTTCTCATAGTTTCCTCTGTTTTGTTTGCACTTTGAATATAATTTACGGCGATAGGCTACCAAGCGGTGGCCCCGGCTTGGTGGTCTATCGCCGCGTGGCTTCTTAAACTTAGACAATGGACATGAGCTTGAATAGCGCGGCCACAGGACAGGAGCTCTTCTCTGGTGTAAGACAATGTCCGCTAACCCGTAGGGGGGCCAGGGTGTGACTAACAGCCGCCCCGCCGCCTGCACCGCTAGTGGCTGCTATAACAATGCTTGTGTGATTGTGACCGCTCCGAGGAACACCTCTACTAATGTGCGCATGACCATGTAACACTCCGTCTCTCCGGCCTAGATGATTGTGTACACTCATTATTATCATCTTGTATGTTTGCCCATCCCATTATAGTGTCTCTGTGATGATACCCACTAGCAATGGTAAAGTACAGGTAAAACCAACACACCAAACGTGCCAACTCTATTCTCCAACCTTCTGGCATCACTTTCTTCATCTTTCCTCTGTAGTTGTATAATTCCAAATTGTCCACCCGCCGACAGTTTCCATAGTCATGTAGTACGTACAGCTGACTGCGCGGCAGGGAGGAATGAGTGCGATGGTTTGCGCGGAGGGCGATGCATTGGTATAGCGGGCACTGCGAGTGGAGCGGGGGTGGGGCGGCGCGTGCTGAGTGTGCATGTGTGTGTAGGGGGCGGTGGGGGCCCGGCCGGGGACAACATGGCCGCCTCCAACCCCTTTGAGGACCCGCAGCCCAGGCGGAACCACCAGCCTCCAGGTAGCGCTCTCATCTTCTCTAACAGCCCGCACCACACACACACACGGAACGGAAAATATTTTCAAACCAATATGTACATGCGTGCCGCACTCGCACCGGACTCTCTCCTCTCCACCACCCCTCTCTCAACTGTTCATTTATAATGATTGTGTTTTCTCTCAACATTTATCAAATCCATTGTTTCTTGAACAATGATGTAAAAATTCCACATTAAACAATTAATACGAATGAAAAAACATATGTTTTCTAGAAGTTTATATTTTATGGAAATGACATGTTTCATCTAGCTAAGGCATTATCATTTGTTAATGCCTTAGTAAGGTGAAACTTGTCATTTTCATAAAATATTATAAAACTTCAAGAAAACAGATTTTTTCATTCATACTGATTCTTTAAAATTTGATAACCATTGCAATTAAATAGACGTGTTTTCGAATGATTTGATTTACAAGAAATAAATTAGTTATAAAATTAAATATTTCGGTTATTCAAATAATATTAATATAGAATCTCATTGAAAAACTCTATAGAACAGATATTTCGGAAATAACTAAGGATGTCTATAGATTTCTGAATAATCTGTTCTTGAGTATTGTCTAGGATCCAATTATTAGTATTATTTAAATAAAATATTTGAGTTAAGTTATTGTATTGTAAATACTTTCCTTTTAAATTGATTTGGATATGGAAGGTCACAATTTGTAGAGACGGCTTGATTTCTTTTTGTTGTTGTTGGTAAGTTTTAGTCGGTCGAGTGTGGTACACACGTATGAAGCAGTTTTGTTCTCGAACCACTTTATATTTTGGATGTGTAAACATTTCATACATTGTCGATGATTGCTTCATATTAATTTTGCTCATACAGTCACAAATTTATATTTACAAAGGCATTTTGATGTTTTTGTGTTATTAAGTATATGGTTTTAAAAGGCGAAACACACTTCAATTCACATAATACAAGCGGCATCGCCCCTTGTCACAAAAAAAACTATTAATGATCCAGAGAATAAATGTTTTGTTATATCTAAGCGATGCGTACAATAATTAAATAGCTATTTGTCATTTGAATTTCTTATTACATGATAAATACAGTGAAATCCCTATTTTACGTTTTGTAAGAAACTGAGAAAGAAAACCTAAATGGGTAATATGTAAATTGGGTATTAAAAAATACAACTTTTAAACTATTTTTTTTAAATCACGTAGATTAGTTCGGGAAATGCGTGAACCAAAACGAAACAGATGTAAAAAGGAAGAAAATTTTGTAATTAACTTAAGGAATAAAACAATACAGCTGTATGTAAATGATGATCGTAAATAATGTCAAAAAGAACGAAGCGTTATAAATCGAGTCGAAAACCGAATGAGAGAAGGAAGGATGTTAACCGGCGAAAATAGAAAGATGTCGGTCAATCAAAACGTTGCGCGCCGTATGCCGACCAATCCCAACGTCGCTCGCCGACCAAAACCTAAAAGTGGGTAAAAAATGTACTAAAATATATTGGGCACGAAATAATTAAACGCCATTGGTGGGAAGACGTTAAATATGGGGACGTAAAATTCGGGTTTCACTGTAATTATAATTTTGTAATATGATTGTTAAGTACGCATCTGAAATAGCATGTTTACGTGTCTCATAAAGTTTGTCAGTACGTCCAGAAGCGAACATGTGTTTGGATTTGACCGAGGGTGCCTGCTCTACGCAATCCGCATCTTTAGTCAATTATTCTCCCGACAATCAAAAGCTTAAATAATATTTTTCCGTTACATAAAGTTTTCTTTTCATTATTTGTAAATAATATAATAGATCTGAGCATGTGGTCATGTATGCAATAATAAATGTCAATTTATAATTAATACAAATGAAAACGTCCGTCTCCTAGGAGTTTTATTATGTTTTAGATGGAATGATGTGTTTAGTCCATATGCGTTATCAAATGTATTTTTGATAATGCCTTAAACATCAAATCTAGTTTTCATTCATATTAATGATATAATATGGAGTTTTACATCATTGTTCAAGAAACAATAAAAAGTAAATTGATATGTTTTACGGAATAATATTTTCCCACCATAGTGTGCTTGTGACCACATGCTTGTGTTATTAATTTTGATATATGTTGTAAAATGAATTAATTTCACTGCATGTTTATATTAACCTGTGTATAAGTAGCGTAACTTGCATGTCTGGCTGTAAATACATCATCGAGAACTATAGGTGTAATGGGTGTGTGCGCGGGGTCCTATTGTCACTGACGGGCGCTTGTCTCTTGCAGGAGGATACCCCGGGCAGCAGGGCTACGGCTACGACCAGTACGGCTCGCCCTACCCCGCCAACAGGTCCGTCTACCCTCCCTACGGACCCGAACAGGATGCCAGGTTTGTTATTATCATATCACATCAAATACCGAGAAAGATGTTTCTTTGATAATGCCATTTTATTTTTCTTGTTTATTTAATTTAACACTAGACCTCAAAGAGTTGACTCAATTTAAACAACAAAATCCCCAGATAGGTATTATTCAAACCATCTAATTATCATTCAAATTTTGAGGGCATCTTCTACCACCGTAAATGTTTTTCGTTGCCACATTTGTGTTTTTTTTCTTTACGGAAATCCTCCAGTGCAAAATTATGTAAATGCATTTTATCAACTGAGAATTTGAAAAAATATATGGGCCCTCTTGCACGCCGACTAGGTTAAAACTCATTAGAAAGTAGAGAAAATGTATTACATTTAAAAATAGATGTCATATGAACTATGAACGAACAGAAGAATGGCTCTTATACCATGGACAGATTTGATTAACAATTCAGAAGTCCTGTGGAGAGCTTACTGGAGCAGAGAAGTGTTAAAATGTATTAAAGTTCATAAAATTTCTGGGTCACATCTCACACGGAGATAAATATGAGATCATCCAACGTATGTTTATGGGAAAAAATTAAGAATGACTTGGTCCTGGTCAAAAGCAAACGTCTTAGCTATGCAACATTAAAGATATCTGGAATAAGGAGCGTGGAGAAGTTATTCCGGGCGGCACAAGACAGAGAAGTGGCATAAGAAGATGTTTGACAGTTCTGAGGAAAAACATTATTAGAATCATAGAAAAACGTAAAAATTAACCCAATATGTTGATTGAAAACATAAAGGAGGAGGTTAGATATGCAGATTTCATTGAAGCTAGAGAACCATTGATTGATTGTATAATGTTGTTAGCAGGGGCTACCCGGCCGCAGGCGCGGATCCTTACAACCGCTACGGCAGCGGGTACGGGGGCTCGCCGGGCGGGGGCCGCGCGTACCCTCCCGGCGGGGCACCGGCCGCCCCCAGGGCCTCCTGCGCCCCCAGTCCCCCACGCCCCCGCCCCCTGCACAGGGTGGCGCACCCCCTCCACAAGATTACTACAGGCCGCCACAACAACAGCACGAGGTATTTTTATTTTATTTTTTTGTATTATTATAACGTGAATCTAAATAAAATAAAAAAAATAATTGGCAAAAAAGTATTTTTTTTTTGAGTGATTTAATTTTGGAATTATTTAAAAAACCTTGTTATTTGAAAGGATTTTATTGTGTCGTGGAGATATAAGTTTGTTTACAAATTTCATAGTTTGTTATTGTATTGTATTTAGAAAGTTTGTAATTAATTATTATGTTGGGCTTTTTATGATTATTATTTAAAGTGTAATAATATTGTAATGTAGAGCAGAGCGTATTATTTGCCCCGTCTGTTGATTGTGCATTACCTTAACCTCCCCAGTACTTGCTGTAAGACTATGATCTCACGTAGAACACGCTGGGCTTGGTAGAGCTTAGTACTTGTCCGGATCTAATCCAATTATCGCTCTACCTCCGGCCTCCGCTGCGAGAGATTCCCATATTTATTTATTTATGCAACGATTGACGAAGCAAGGAGCGAGCAGTTATAAGTAGAAACTATATTTTTCTTTTTAGTCTTGCTCCTGCTTCTTCAGTCATTGTGGAACAGTAATTATTTGATATAATCGGCCCATCCCTTGTATGTCATATTGTGCTGTCGATCTATTTGTTTTAATATGCATTGAGCATGATCTTCTCCTTGTCCGTTGAATGTCTGCGAATACTACCTCGAAGGACAAAGAGTAAAGTTGTTCCGAATCAGTCCGTAGCGTGTCCCTACAGCCATACAGCAGCAAGTCAAGAATTCTCATTACCTTTAATATGTATTCCAACACAATCCTCTAGTAGCACTAATGCATCTGAGACCTAACCCGGCTGCCAACTATCATCTCTATTAATGCTTAAAGGGAGACTGCTCCGAATCTTAATTCCCATCACTTTAAATAAACACTATTTGAATCACGTGAATATAATTTCACAGTTAGAAAAATTTTTTAGCTTTCTAATTAATCATATTTTTAATTATAACAAAAACCCTCACACTACATTACAGATTTTAAGATAATGATTTTTACCGAAATCTCTTGATGGAAGTTCATTTTAAATAATAATGAAATAAAACAATGTTTTTTTAAGAGCTACTTCCACTTTTGTTTTTATTTTAACAGTGACCAGTCGGCAGGCTCGCTGCCATCGACAGACTGGTCAATGGCAGTCGATCAGCCACTAGTCTGTCGATGTCAGGGAGCCTGGTGTAATCGGTCACTGTCGAAATGATGTATTTCTTAAAAAACATTGTTTTATTTATTATTACAGATTTTATTCAAAATAAAGTTTCATAGGCTTTTGCATACCAGTCTTCTCAGATCACCATCTATCATATCGTCTAATTGTATTTTCATACAAAACGTTTTTACTAAGTTGGATAAGTTTAATATTGCCAATATAAATCAAGATTACGCGCACCGGTTGCATTTATAAAGTGAAGCGAACAAAGTTGGAGCAGATCTCCGGTCGCGCCGGCCCCCAGATGCGTTAGTGCCCCACGGAGAGTGCGATGAGGGCGAGTGGTACAGAGTCGTTGTGTTGTGTCAGATGTCCGCGGTGAACATGAACTCGCAGCTGGCGCGGCAGCTCGTGGCCCCCCTGTCCCCCGGCGGGCCCCGCCAGTACCACGTACGTGCGCCCCTTACACCTTTAGCTCCAATGGCTTACTGGGCGAGGCACAACACTCGCAATACACCTCTTACTTTCATTCCTTCACTATCGCGATCATTCCATTATAACATATCACTTTTCATTACACTCTGCATTTAGAAATCGCTGAATTCATTACTCAAATTAAAATTTGAAATTGACACACAGTATTAACAATACAGTATTATAATAGTTTGAGATTTTGGACAGTGTACAGCTGCAGTGAATGTATGAAGTGTATTGCGAGACTTGATTGGATTGTTTTGGCGGCTGATTAAAACTAGACTTCACACAACAAACATTATTCCAATTTCACGAGAGTGTTTCCGCAAGTCACCGGTGCCGGGTGGTGGTTCTGTGCTTACCTGCCCTTCAGATCAAACTCACAACCCCCTCCATCCATAGTCTCACTGCATGCCAAGTCCTTCTCCCCGCCTGTGTGACTCCTGTCTCATGATCAGTCATGCCATCTTCCCGCCCATCCGGGGTGATTAGGATGCTGTTACCTCCTTATTCAAAGCAAAATGAACTAGTGGGGTGGTGTTGGTTGTGGCTTCTTTTATTATTATTTTTACTTCAGTTAACCTATATTGTTCAACTTCTGGTGTTGGTCAAACCTGTAGGCAAAATTATTTCATTTATTTATTTAGATTTGGGTAACTTTTTTTCTAAGATGCTGCATAGATTTTGCATGTTTTGCACGAACGCGACGAGGTGTGTAATTTTTATTTGTTTTTTTTTTTTAAATTTACTTTTTGATTTTGTAATTTTTACATTATTGCACCTGAATGATTTTAATAGGCATTTAAAAAAAATATGTTAAAAAATATTAGTAAAGAGTTTCGTTAAGTTTGATTACTTACCGTTGAATTATTGTACAGGCAAAGATGCTCAGAAGCATCCCATTGTGTTGTTTTTATTTATATTGACATGGAAAGCAGTTTTTGTGTTTTAATTTTAATAATAAATAATTGTTTTCAGGGCTACGGAGCAAATAAAGCTATGGGGCCCCCGGCAGGGCAGCCCAGGCGCCACCCGGATTTTGCCAAGGAACCTCCCGGCGGCCCGCAGCCCCCTTACCCTCCGCAGCGTGGCGCTGCACCTCCTCCGCACCACCAATATGGTAACTATATACACTTACTATGTTTTTAAATAAAACCAATGACAAATTGGTATATATTGTTCTTCCACATTTATTGTTCTTAAACATAATAATAATATACAAACTTTTAAAGCGCTGTTTTTGTGATGTCATCTCCTCAATCTAGACGTGTTTTAAATATAAAAATGAATGCTGAATCTGATATTCGAGATTGGTTAGAAAGTATAAAAGAACAAAATATACAAGTTTTAAATTGGGTACGAAATATGAGAAAGATTGATTTTAAGCTTAGAATCTGAAATCTGTTGCATCATTTATGCATCTAAGGTATGAAGGAAGATTGTTCCAAGCTGATGGGCTGGCTACTGCAAAGGCTCGATCCCCGAAATTTGTACTACGGCAACGCTTCGGCTGAAGTCTCGAAGTCTTTAAAGACGTATAAAGAACACTCCCGCTTGAGCGATGGTGTAAAGCTTTTTTCTTATTGTGTCGTCTTTGTTTTTGATACCTAGAATTATAATTTTGCAAGGTGGTGCAAGTTAAGTTTATTAAAAAGTTAAATTGTGTTTGTACGTGTGCCTGACATTCGTACAGCTGAGGGAATCATTGAAAACATGTAGAGAAAATACAGCTATGTATTTGTTGGCCACCCGCAACCGATCTACCAGTTTCCTATATATTCAAATTGAAGCCGTAAAAGCTACTAAATAATATTATAATTGTTGGTCCAGCTCCAGGATGGGGCAGCAACAGTAGCGGGCCCCCGTACCGGGCTCAGTTCCCTCCAGGGGCAGGCACGGCCGGAGCGGCAGGTGCCCCCCCTACGGGGCCCGGACCTTGGGGCCCAGGACCGCCCCGGCCCCCAGCTCCGGCCCCCCCGCCCACCTCCACCCCGCCCAGCCAGCCCGCATGGGGCCCGCAGCCCTACCCTCCCCAGCAACAGGTAATAATTATTGTTCTAACGATTACTTTATAGAATAGTGTGTGAGAAATATATAAGTCTTTACTTCCGCACCTATTTGTCAAAAGCACGCATGTCAGTTTTTGCCGATGTCATTAAATATTATGGCAAAAGCTTTCTACAACTCACAGATTTTGCACAAAATCCTTTGGAAAAATAACACTTCATAAAATATCAAACTCAAACATGGCAAAATATCAATGATATGTCAGAAGTCTGCAAGACTCTGTATGTCATTAACTCTTAGCCCGCGGCTGTCACACACGTATGTGATTTCATACTGCAGACCCCTAACGCGGCTGTCACATACGTGTGTGATTTGCCTGAACCTAAGATTCAAACCACAATATCTACCAAGTTAAATATTCAAACCGAAAGTTTTTTGCATTAATACATAGCCCAATCTTCATACTATTGACATCTGTCCAAAAAATCTCAAAACGAAATAATATTTAATACAATATATGGATAAAAATCGGGAGACCTAAATTCGTCCTCATTCCTTTACTCAGTCGAAATGTATCGGTCTCTCGCTCGCGACGTGTGACGCAATATTCATTTCATCGCTCTATCTGCCCGCTCAGAGACGGCCCGTGATCATATTCTACCGTGAATTATTATTTACCCAATATTTGACAGTTCGATTTATTTGTTTTTTTATTAAAATTTATTGTGCTTCTTAGTGATATTCTGATGATTTTAAAGTTAATTATTATATTTTACATGCATTACCTAGACAGCCTAGATATATTTTATCGTTTTTCTACAGTGATGTGTACTCTGTGACCTGTAATTACTTTATTCTGTTGTTTTACAAATATGTTTTTTGGACATTGATTTTAATTAAATACGTACTGAATTAAAAAAAAAAACAATATCGTTTTAGAGGTTTAAAAATAGTTTTTAAAATGGCTAGCCATAGAATGAGTGCAGAAGATATCGCTGCAGCAGTGGAGGACCTTGGATCAGATTTTGGGATGAGCGAAAGTGAAGACGATTTCCAAGCAAATTTGAGTGATATCGTGGAATCGGACGATGAATAAAATACCAACTTTGCTGGTGAATCGTCATCACAAAGAATTTCGTCTCCTTGGGTTTCAGGTCCACGTGTACCTGTAATTCACAATTTTACCTCCTTTTCTGGAGTAAACCCAAACGTTTCATTATCACTACAATCAATCGAACTTGATTTTTCGAACACTTTCTCAGTGAGGTTATAATGAATAAAATTTTGACCCAAATGAATTTGTTTCACACCTATGAAATAAATAGAAAAACCTTTGGAGATAAAGCCAGAGTAAAAAAGTGGGTCGATACATTCATACCTGAAATTCAATACAATTAGTGGAATTGACGAAATTAAAGACGTAATAAAAAGTGTTGAGGTTTTAAGAATAATGTGCATTAGAACGCAATCCGTCATCCGCGGTCCGCCGCTGCTCTCGTGTTATCCACACACATAACACACACCACCGAACGCAGCCGCACGTGAAACACCAACACATACGAAACACGGCGAAGTGGGTAAGAGATGGCATGATTTAAATGTTTATTATTTTACCCATGGTATATTTTAATGAATAGTTCGTCTATTTCTAATCTTAAGTGGATAATTGTTGATGTAAAAGGTTCGTAACTTATATATTTAACGGGTGTTGTGATAAAAAACGACACCTCCATCAGAAATAAGTGTTTAAAATAATAAATAAAAAATGTCAACAAAAAATCGAGAAAGTGACGCGTAGCTTATATGTTATGATTGATATTTTAACGCGGCCCAAGGGTTAAAAGCCCTATAACTCGCTCAATAATAAGTGTTAAAAATACTAGTTTTTTTATAAAAAAAAAACCTAACACTGTTCTATTTTCATATGTGAATTGTGTAAAATATGAAAAAATGGCATGTTCGCTTTTGGCAAATAGGTTATATTATATCCAAGAAATAGAGTGAATGTGACTATTGTTTGCCTACTCTTGTAAATATTGATACATATTCTGTATTTTGTAATAATTTAATATTTATTTTACTCAGGGTCAACAACCTGGAGGCTGGGGTCCAGGAGTGGGGCTCAGGCCCCCAGGACAAGCAGGACCCCCGCGGCCCTCAGCTCCCTACCGGCCCGATCTCAAGCCTTACCCCGCCCAGCCACAGACACCCGGCAAGGTAAGAATCTTAATTCACCCACATGTTCACGGATTCTAGGGCTCTTCATTATTCCACCGTACTTTACATGTTACATTCATTTTCAGGGCGGAGTGGGGGTACCGCCCAAGAGGGAGATCACCTTTCCCCCGGACAGCGTGGAGGCTGTCACCCCCGTCACATACAAGCGACGGAGACTCACTCGCTCAGATGTGGCCCCTGTGGACGCCTGGAAGATCATGATGGCCCTCAAGTCCGGTCTACTAGCCGAGACCTGCTGGGCCTTGGACGTCCTCAACATCTTATTGTTTGATGACTCCTCCATCGGGTACTTCGGGTTACAACATCTGCCCGGCATGCTGGACCTGCTGCTGCAGCACTTCCAGAAGAGCTTGGCCGATGTGTTTGAGCCGGCGGGCGGAGATTCCTCCAGCTGGTACCGGTCCCCGGCCGAGGAGCCCGCGCCCGCCCCTCCCGTGCCGCCGGTGCCGCTGGTGCGCGGGGAGAACTTCACGCTGAGCTCGCGGCGGGGCCGGCCCGTGCTGCTGCGAGCGCGAGAGGACGACCTGTTCGCGCCCGACCAGCCCTGCCACTGGGAGGAGGAGAGCGCCGAGGTGGGCCTGGAGCCGTGGCAGTTCGGGCCCGACTCCCTGGTCAACCACCTCATGCCTTGCTTCCAGGGGGAGTTCATCAACATTCCCTTCGCCCGAGTCATCCCGGGCCCCGAGCCGAAGCTCAAGAGAGAAAGTGATAGTGACAAGGAAACTCAGGGTGTTGTTAGCAAAAAGTCTAATTGTGTAAGTGATAAAGCGAAAAAGAGGACAAAAGTTTCGCTGTCGGACGTTATAAATAGGGTTAAGGCAGATTTGGAAATAAACGGCGATAATAAAATTAACGGTGACGAGGATATCGTCAAAGAAGAAACAATAGAAGAAACGCGGCAGAACGGGCCCGCGGGAGAGGGAGAGGCGTGCGACAAGGACAGCGCCGGATCCGAGGATAATTTTAAGTCTGAACCTATGGAGCTGGAGAGAGATGAAAAACCCGCAGAGAAAAAGCACAATCTTAAAATAAACGACCCGGCGGGGACACTAAAGAGAAGACATCTCTCGGAGTACGAAGACGAGTGCTACACGCGGGACGAGGCCAGCCTGTACCTGGTGTCGGAGACGCAGGACGCCCTGGCGCGGCGCTGCGTGTGCTTGTCCAACATCCTGCGCAATCTCACCTTCGTGCCCGGCAACGAGACCGAGTTCTCCAAGAGCGGCACCTTCCTGGCGCTGATGGGTAAGCTGCTGCTGCTGCACCACGAACATCCGCTGCGAGCGCCCCGCACACGCAACTACGACCGCGAGGAGGATGCCGAGTGGCGCGGCTCGTGCTCCTCGCTGAAGGGGGGCGAGTGGTGGTGGGAGCTGCTGCAGCAGCTGCGCGAGGACGCCCTGGTGGCCGTGGCCAACATCGGCGGGCAGGTGGAGCTGGGCCGCCACCCCGAGCAGGTGGCGCGGCCCGTGCTGGACGGTCTGCTGCACTGGGCCGTGTGCCCCGCGGCGGCCGCGCAGGACCCGCTGCCCGCCAGCACGCGCGCGCTGTCCCCGCGCCGCCTGGCGCTGGAGGCGCTGTGCAAGCTGTGCGTGACGGACTCCAACGTGGACCTGGTGGTGGCCACGCCGCCGTGGCCACGCCTGGAGCGGCTGTGCCGCGTGCTGGCGCGCCACCTGTGCCGCAGCGAGGACCAGGTGCTGCGCGAGTTCTCGGTGAACCTGCTGCACTACCTGGCGGGCGCGGACTCGGGCGTGGCGCGCACCATCGCGGCGCGCAGCCCCGCCGTGCCGCTGCTGGTGGCCTTCATCGAGCAGGCGGAGCAGTCGGCGCTGGGCGTCGCCAACCAGCACGGTATCGGCGCGCTGCGGGACAACCCCGACTCCATGGGCACCAGCCTGGACATGCTGCGGCGCGCCGCCTCCACGCTGCTGCAGCTGGCGCGCCACCCCGACAACAAGGCGCTGTTCCTGCAGCAGGAGCAGCGGCTGCTCTCGCTGGTCATGTCGCAGATCCTGGACCAGAAGGTGGCGGCGGAGCTCAGCAAGGTGCTGTTCCAGTGCTCGCGCGCGCCGCGCCGCTAGTGCCGGTAGACTATATTAGTGGAAGTAGAACTCGCCAGTTGCGGGAGGTGATAAGTACTTGTATTTATTTTAACTGTCGTTTGGTCCGGCCCGCGCGCCGCCTATCATTTCATGTTTGGTATTATTATTACTGTGCAAATGCTTTATATATGTCTGAATATTGAAAATTAAATAAATGTACATATGAAGTACTACAAATAATTCACAACGGCTTTTTACTAAGGAGAGAATGGGTGAACAGTGTGGCTGTCCGATTAAACACCACCAATTTGGAATGTCACGTCTTTTTGCGTATTTTTTTTTTTGTAAAGCAATATGTTACAAATGAAATTCAATATCGCAAAATAATTTTATTTACGAGATTATTACGCCAGAACCTGTGTCCAGAAATGCAAAAATGAGTAAGTGCAATATTGACGATTAAAATCGCCCATCAGAAGTACCTACCGATTCGAATATTCGGTTTTAAATACATTTAAGATACTTGATTTCTTTTGTGTGTGAGTTTTTGAGTAGGCATGCGATTGTCACACTGAAAACTACCCCACTAATAAATAATCAGTACCTACCGATTCGAAAGATTGGTTTGTGATTCGTGGGGTAATAATCTTTTTATTAATTACCTCATTAGTTTAGAAATATGGGGTAATTTCGTAATTCCGTCTTGGTAAACCATTTTTTAGGTAAAAATTAGCAATGAAAGGATTTTTTAAATATATGCGAATTAAAACATAAATATGTTTTCTCTTTTATGCAATAAACTTAATTTACATAAAAAAAAACGTAATACGAGTATACTAAACAGATTTCGAATTTGATTGTAGCAATAAAATACACAAAATTTAGGATGCCGCATAATTTAATATTAAAAAATAATTAAGCATTTCCAATTGTTTATATTCGCGGCATATATTTAACTTTGTTTGATAAATTCTACGAATTGTTCTAACAATCTTTTTTTCTCTAGCTAATGCTAGTTCATAATTTTAATCACGAATATTGCCCACCGCAACTGAAAACAGTAAAAAAGCTGGGTAAGTACTTATATAGCAAATTGAAATTGCCTTTTTTGTTTCTTAGAAAGGAAGTATTGTAACAACGTGTGTGGTGGCCATTGTTATGCAAAGTGTGCTTGACCAAAATTCCGCGTTTTCCCAAGAAGCCAATAAATGTAGACTTAGACATCTTAAGCAAAGAGCAGAATTATTCTTAATTTTTTTACATCGTTTTCTAAATGCGTATTACAAAACGGGTACATTTGATTAATTATTTTAGAGAGCACAAGGTTTTTTGTCAACTAGAAATGTAAAATAAATAATGTCCAGTAGCGTTTTAATTCCTAACGAACATTGGTGTCTCTTCGGAGATAATAACGATCATCAAGTTTCTCTTTTCAAATATGGAACGCCCGTTGATTTGTTTTTTTGTTATTTTAAATCCAATTTTCTAGTAGCAGACCGGCTGACTTGCAGAACAGGCGGACCAAGCCTGGCGTGACATTGATTTTTTTCGTTTTCGCCACCGCTCAATTAACCATTTCAAATTTAAACAATTTAATTTAATTTACATAATTCGAATTTTGGACATGTTCATAAATTATGGAACAGTGAAGAGGGACATTGAAAGAAGGCTTGGGATAGGCAACAAAGTGAATGGTGCACTCAAAGTTGTCATCGCAAATCAAAGTCTAATCAAATAACCTAATATGGCAGTGCACAATATTGTTCTTGTAATGACCCTTATGCATGGGAGTAAAGCACGGAACTGGCAAAAGAAGGATGAAAGTAAAATAAATGCAGAAGTAATGAGATCTCTTACACAAATGTGTGAATAATCTGTATATGATAGTGTCAAAAGGAAATATAAGAAGTGAATGCAGTGCAAATGAAAGTGTTATGAACAAAATAATGAAAGGTCATATTGAAGATTTGGATACATGGAAAGAATGATAAAAAAGCAAAGTTAACAATCTAAACAGAAGAAATAGATCTATGGAAACGGGACACGATCAAATCAATCAAATATGAAATGTCGGCCACGTGTGTAGTCGGGGAAATCGACGTGCGTGCATGACACGATGTATGAATGTTAAGGGATCGAGAGAAGTATGCTTTCGGTCTACCCCTTCGGGAGCCCTTTGGCCTGAAGGCTAGTTTGTTCGCTAGTTTTTTTTTATGTAAATATTTATTCAAACGAAGAAGGTTGGGTCACAACCGAAACATGTCTGTTAAGGGATCATTCTGATTTATAACTTTCGAAAAATCGTTTTTCGAAAGTACATGTATCTAAGAGTACTGTGTTAAAAATTGGGAGTGATCGGAGCAGTCTAACCATATTATTTCACAACCTTTACGTTGATCAAAAATTGAAAAAAAAATCAAAAGATACGACTTTCGATGTGCACATTGATCAAACGGCTGGTTACAGCATGATATGTTTTTTCCTAGTTTTCTCAATGCTATCGAAATATTTAAAGTGCAAAGATTGTAGCGGGGAAGTTTCGTTCACAAAATATGGACCGAGAGGATTAGGTTTTTTGAGCTGAAGGGATTTTGTATGGTGCAGGCATCGCTGATCGAGTGTAGGTAAGACTTTTTCGTTAAAAAAACTTTACACGTTTTTCCCAAAACTATCTTTTTCGGTCGGCGGCGATTATTTCGCACGCTTAATAGAACACTGGCTTAACTCAAAAAAACAAGTTTTGCTCAATCTGACATGAGTCGGTGTTTTAACAAAAACAGTCGAAAAACACGTACGAATGAAAAATACCGATATAGTGTAATGGAGGTCAATTGGCGGAATTTTGACTTAATTTTAACGCGAAACGATGGATAGCGTTAATACAAGCCTCTGTCTAATGTTAACTCAATTATGACCTAAACCATAATCGGTCAGTTTAATATTAAGCGTGCGTTTTGTCCGGAACCACTGAACCGATCTTCTTGAAATTTTAACCCCATATTCTACACAGTAATAGCTTCAGCGTAAACTACAACCAAATCAAAATTTTAATTTTTTATTTTGGACCAAAATCGGTGAAAAAAAGCGTAATTTTTTTGTTTCTTTTTCTTAAAATGTTCGCCATTTTGTTATTTATAAATGAATATTAACTTCCGTAGTTTGCGCTAGAGCCACTGATATATTGAAGCAATTTTTTGTTTGTTTTTGTTTTAGATGAGCCTTAATTGAGTTATCAACGCCGTCAGCGACCTACCAACTTTTTAATCCCAATGTGCTCAGAGTCTTATACAACGCATTGGTTCGGAGCAGACTCGAAAGTGGTTCTGTGATATGGAGTCCTCACGAAGCGAGATATTCCGTTATGCTGGAGAGGGTTCAGAAAAAATTTCTGAGGTATCTCTACATGAGGGAGTATGGTAGTTATCCGTGGCTCTATCCCGCGGCATTTCTTTTGGGAATGCTCGGAACCAATTCTTTACAGCTTCGAAGAGATGGACATCTAATAACTCATTTCTTCAGATTAATTAGGGGATACTTCGAGAACTCGGCCGTACTGGAGGATGTTGGTCTTTTTGTCTCCGATAGATATCTCCGACAGCGACAGCACAAATTGTTTTACCTACCGGCCGCCAGAACCAATCTGCCTCTGGTGACACCGGTGGGAAGAGCAATTAGTCTGCTGAACGCGGTCTCCTCGGAGATCGACGTCTTTCATGTTAGTGAAAGTACGTTCAGGGGGCAAATACTATTGACTTTAGAAAGTATCTTGTCTTCCTAATGTCGAACCATCTCTAATGCGTTCCTGGTACTTTGTTGTATTTTTTTATAATATTTTACCTGTACTTAATAGACGCCTTAAACATTTTCCTGTTTGTAATGTCTATTGAGTTAATAAACTGATTTGATTTGATTTAAGGCATTCCGTTCGCCGGTTGTTCATGTTAACAAAATAATGTTTAAAAAAAATACATATGTTTTTTATGTTTTGCAAAAGTGTATTCGTTGAGCTTATAACCCTTATATCAATATCTATAAAAGTATTTTCATAAAAAAAAATAGTCTTTTTCCGAGCATCCATACCAGAATGATGACGAAGTGAACCTTCTTCTTCTTCTTCACTTTTGATAGACTCAAGAGTCTGTTATTTCAGGCGGGTCCTCTTGAGACACTGAACTCCAGCTTTCTCTCCACCGTTTTGGGGGTCTTCCTGGTCAGCGTTGTTTGTTTGGCGTTCCATGGAGAGCTATTTATGGTATCCTATTTGAGCTCATTCTTTCTACATGTTGATGCCAGTATCGCCGTCTTTGACGTCCCCACCTGATCACATCTTCGACCTCGCATATTTCTCGGATTGCTGTATTCCTAACTCGATCACGTAGGGTTTTGCCAGCTATAGCGCGGTGTGTTTTCATCTCGGTTGTCCTGAGCATGCTCTTTGTCTTGAAAGTGTCTGCCCTCGATTCAATGTCATATGTGAGGATTGGTCGCACACAGGTCTTATAAATGCGTACCTTGCTGTCAGTCCTCATGTCCTTGTTTCTCCATATGACATATTTCAGGCAGCCTGCAACCGCTGCAGCCTTATCTACCTGTGACCTTACTTCTCTGGGGAGGTCATTAGAGCTGGTTACTTCGCTTCCGAGATATCTGAATTGGTCTACCTGTTCATTTTTTTCTTGGCGTACGGAGATTTCGCATCTTAGTACGAAGTGAACCTAATTATAATTATAGCATATAGATTGGAGTGACATCTCCAGGCGGTTTCTAGCAATGCGCTAATGGCGGTAGCCTTTCATATTGCGATACAATGATCTTCTGCTTAATGCTTAAAATACAATCTTCATAGATGGCGTTAGTGTGTAGATTGAATAAACTAACATGCAAATGGTGGTGTTGTAGATTAACATATATACAACTTCCAAAAATTTGTCAGACATGGTGGTCATAAGAAAAAATGTGGAATGGGGAATGTTGTATTACATAAAGCGTGCGCATAAACCAACCAATGACATGTCATAAGTCCTGTCAACACCTCGATCAACCATATTCTGTTTCCAATTTGCATCTTCGTCTCTATTGAGATAAAATTAATCCTAATTATATTAATTTAAATCAATAATAATATTGTAATGCAATGAAAAGTTACAGTGTATTTTTTACGATTTCGTAATCTTACGCGTAATAAGTATAACTAGATCACTGTTATTTGACAGCACGAAAAAATAAGATAAAAAATCTGTTACAAAAAAGTTATATCGAAGGCTCCCGTAGTAAAGTAGTTCCATTTTTTACATTTCCCGTCGATCTTGAGTTAGTTATAAAAGAAGCCGTTAGAACCGCGTGCAATCGGCGTGATTGGGTACGTTTTATAGAGATGCCAAATTTATCGCCAGGTTTGAGGGATAAAAAGATGGCCGCGCCTCATTAGATGTTTCCGGTCACTTTTTTTCGGATACGTCATTATTTTATGGAAGAAATACTGCTAGTATTCGCTGTACGCATCGCCCGTGTCGCTGTCCGTTCCCACGGCGCGGCGCGCCGCTCCACATGGGTGTAATGGTATCCTTCATTTAATTAGGTAAGCATTATACCTTTGTTTGTCAGAATATATGATTCGCTCTTTTAATTGACGCTTTCACAAGGTAAGTTTTACGCAATATCTGTGAAGAATCGACGACGTTTGGTAAATTGTTAATTGTTAGGTAACTGTGCTGTTACTATAACACCAGGCGTCCCTGGAAACACACAAAGTCGGCCAAACCTTACACCACAGTGGCAAGAGAAGATGAGAGACCATCCCTACAAAACCAGCTTGTTTGATTGACACGACGAAGAAGAAGAAGAACCAATGAACAACCTTCTTATAAATTTAATTTGACGGAACATATCAGAATAATAAAATGTTTACATTTTATTTATTTTAAGAAATGAATTAATTTATACGCCTAGGTTTGAATTTTTTTTTATCTTAAATTTTATGTATGTACCTACGTGTTCATTTGATTTTTCTGCAGCCGACTTTTCGAATATCGTTGCAGCCTCCATTTTTAGGGTGATTGATATTTTAATTTATATATTGTAAAAAAAAGCTTTAGGTATTTAAATTATGGCGTTTGCGGAACGGAGTATTCTTCTATGTATTTCTCTTCGCCTCAACAAGTTAAAGTTTTACGTACTTTTAAAATCTTTGTAGTGTTCGCAAAAGGGTTTTTGGCTTTTACATGGTTTTAAATAAACTGTTTTTTTTTAAAGATTTTTTATAAATTAAAATATATTTTTTCCACTTTTGAGTTACTTTTTAGTTACTTATTGCATACTTCGTACATTCTTGACACTAGGACTTGTAGATCGTCTATGCTGTCAGTGATTAAAACAGCATCGTCTGCATAATATAGCATATACTCGTATATTGAAAATATTATTTTAAACTTCTTTCATCAGTATTTTTCTAAAGCCTTCACAGAATCCACATCATTCATACACGATTACAAAGAGATATTAAAAAAAAATCAATTCTCTTTAACGATATAGGGTGTTTTTTTAGAGGTTTGGTTTTTAAACGGACAACAATGTTTCTAAAGATTGTCAATTTGACAGTTGATTTGTAGTCAGTACATTTTGCCATTTCACCATGAATAGACTGACGTCAGAACAGCGCTTGCAAATTGTGAACATTTATTTTGAAAAACATAGTTCGGTTCGCCAAACTTATCGTGCACTACGTCCATTTTACGGTCGACATAATCGTCTATCCGAGCAAGTTATTCGGAAGACCATGGATCGTTTTCGCACCACGTACACTCTAGTGGATAATACGCATCCACAGAGACGACAGTTGTCGAAAATTTGACTTCACGATTGCGCTTCATTCGAGCTAGCCGTGGCGCTCATATGCTTGAAATCATATTGAAACAATAATGGTATAAAATTATCTATTAAATAAAGCCAATATCATAGACATTAACATTATTTTAATGTGATTTTTTTTAAATATGTATTGTATACCTCTAAAAAAAAAAACGATATAATGATAGTGGTAGTTCTATGACTCACCATCCTATCCCACAAATTTCTCACGTATCCACTCTTTCTCTCTTCCTTATACATTAGGCCACACCATCTCCCCTCATTTTAAATGTTTATATATCGTCACCTGAGAGTAAGAAGGTTCCACCTGTCAAAAGTAAAAAGCTGAGAAAAATGAAGTCAAAGTTTTGCTGGTTTCGGGTGTGTATCTTGGAATAAAAGGGTTCCATCTGAAGCAGATGAAACTTTTTGTACCGAGAAGCTTGTAAATTTTCTGGCGACAGTTGGAATAATAAAGTTCTAAGTGTAAATGAATCCTTCTTCAGTGAATCGTGTGTTTTGAATGATCAGATGGAAGATGATTCTTTTCGTAACATCAAAATGACGATACTACGAGTATTACATGTTTTTTTTAATTGTGCGTATGGATAAGGTTAGTAAGAATCCTTTTCACGAAAAAAAGCTAAATGTGAAATTTTATTAGTTGGAACCCTCTTACTCTCAGGTGACGATATTATATTAATCGTTTCACTGTTAATTATTTATTTTGTTTTTGTAACCCTGACGAAGCTCCGGCGGGAGCGAAACCGTTTCAAAGTACACAAGTGTTTCAAATTATTTTAAAACTTTTTAATATTTAAAAATGATATACGTATCACTGATACAATTTTCAAGCTAAAGAACACATAAATCGCATCATGTTAAAACGTATTCACGTTTTTAATACAATCAATAGTTAACGAAGTCTTACACGAAGTATACAAAAGAGCAAAGCTATAAGATACTTCGAACGTATTTTTCACGAATACTAATAACAATGCTTTACTGCTTGCCTGCTCTATCTACGAGAGATCTACTTTATCTTCTTCTCAGAAGCCGGGAGCTGACCTCTTGAACTACATCTCGTGTTTAATCTACTGCTTCTAAGTACCATGTAACCAGTACCTATGCTAGAGATGGGTATGAATTGAAGAACTAAGTTCAAAAACCTAAATACTTTCCGGCAATCGGGGTTGCCTTCTTTTTCTTTGTAACTCGCTTCAGGAAAAATCCGTGATTCGTTATTAGGAGCCACTAGTTAAAACAATCATTGTCACTAAAGCTGCGGTATAAAATATCACGTTCAATCATGTATTTAGAAATTATAGCCTTAATAAATTGCATTTAATAAAAGGTCGAAAATAATAGAGTCAAATAATATAGACCTAAAACTGAGAATACTCCTCATCAAGACCTATGTATGGAGTGTCTTGATGTACGGCTGCGAGACATGGTGCCTATCCGAAAGGGATAGGCGGAGACTAGAGGCTTTTGAGATGTGGTCCTATAGAAGACTCTTTGGAATTTCCTGGAGAGACCACATCACGAATGAGGAAGTTCTTCAAGGAATCGAAGGAGGAAGGCACCTGCTCAGGACCTTGTCCGAAAGGCGTGCAAGATGGATCGGCCATGTAATACGTCAAGAAGGTCTCTTGCATGCCATAATGGAGGGTATGATCGAGGGGACAAACTCTAGGGGACGCCCACGCCGAGAGTACCTGGAGGACCTGTTGGTGGACGTACGCTGCTCATCATATGCAGATCTCAAAAGAGCCGCACAAGACAGGAAAAAATGGAAGAGAATAATGGAGGAAATTGCTGCAAACCAATCCCAGGATTGAAACCAGAGAAGAAGCCTTAAAAATGTAAAATAAGTAAAAAAAACATTGTAGTTGCGGGAAAACGTTGTATGATAGAATACCGAATGATGCAATAAGAAAGAAACGTAAGGCAGATGACTGCATCATGGATAAAATTAAAAAAGGATCCCTGAGATGGTTTGGACATATGGAACGAATGGATGAGAGTACAATGGTTAAAAAGTTGTACACAAGCAGCGCGAGTGGAAAAAGAAGCCGAGGACGACAGGGAAAACATGGCATGACCATATCTATCAATTACTGAAAGGCGGTCACATTCGAAGTCGGAATAATCGACGTGCGTGCATGGTACGATGCATGAATGTAGAGGAAGCCCGAGAGGTATGCCAGGACAGAGCATTGTGGCGATCCATCCTCTCTGCCTACGGGGAAATGGCGTGATGGTTAATTAGTTAGTTAGTTAGTTAACATTGTATTTATCCACGGTATGGTTATAGGTAATAATTGATGCCAACTAGTTCGCTTGGAGCCAGGTTTCATCAAGGCAGTATAACAATTTGTTATACTGCCCTGACGACACTTGGGTCCAAGCGAAACTAGTTGGCATTAATTATTACCTATAACCATACCGTGGATAAATACAATGTTTTTTTTTTTATTTTATATTTTTAAAATGTCCACAAAATGAGGGGGATAGGGTCAGTAATGCGAAGTACTACAGAGAGCCAGAGCCAATAGAGAGCTGTTGTCGAGTGTGAAAATTGTGTGGAAAATGTCTCATATTTGGGTCATGTGCTAAGGGGAGAAAAATACCACCTCCTTCGACTGATATTAATGGGTAAAGTGAAGGGACGTCAGGGAGTTGGTAGAAGGCAGCTGTCCTGGCTGCAGAACATAAAAGAGTGGACAGTGAGTTCAGAACCTGTTCCAAGTGGCGCGGGACAGAGATGCCTTTGCTGCAGTGATCGCCAACGTTGGGGGGACCTGACAGAAGAAGAATTATATTATACCGGCATGTAGTGTTTGTGCGTCATGAAGAGGGACCTCCTTACTTAAAAATAATCGTGCATAAAATATTTCGATTAGGCACCTACCACGAATTAAGCACCTACCACACATCTCTAGCGCAGGGCCTAGGTCGCTTCACTAGTACCTACCTACACGGTACATTTATACATGTGTCGGAGTGCATCTCTTAATGGTAATACGTGTGAAGCCTTTGTGTTCTTTGCATTCCGTTAACTAGAGGGACCCTTCAAATCATTGTGGCAATACATCTTCTATGCTGATTGAACATACTCATAGTACATGGTATTATTATATCGGTCTGATTATCATAGTATTGACATGCCTGGGTTGGTTGCGATGCTTTATTTGCTGAAAATCTACCAATAAATGTCAATACCCAACATAATTTTTAAAATGTTTTTTGAACATTGGTGTAAAACTCCATATTAATTAATGCGAATGAAAACGTCTGTTTTCTAGCAGTTTTATTATATTTTACGTGATTGACATGTATTCATTGGTGTAAAACTCCGTATTAATTAATTAATGCGAATGAAAAACGTCTGTTTTCTAGAAGTTTTATTATATTTTATGTGAATGACATGTTTCGCCTGTCTAAGACATTTTTCTAACTCATTTCATAATGCCTTAGACAGACGAAATATGTAGGTAAGATTTTCATTTGTATTACTTAAACATTTTTTTTTCTTCTTCTTCCTTATTGTAGACCTATGTGGTCTGTTCTCCAAAGCTGTCCTTCCATTTTTTAAATATTCTAATATTAAAAAATCTGTATATTCTTAAATAAATCTGTATGTGATTATGAGTAGGTATATGGTAAATGCAAATATAATAAGAGAATGGGGTGCGAATGAAAGTGTTATGAACAAAATAATAAAAGGATCGTTAATATGTTTTGGACACCTTCCACAAGCTAAGGGAGGTTACCTTCCCTTAGCTGGTGGTTCTAGGTTTCGTGGCGTGGATGATACATCATTTGATAGCTATCCGTGGCTTTATCCCACTGCATTCATCTTGGGCATGGTGGGGACCAATAGTTTACAGATAAGAAGGGATGGGTGCACACTTACCCATTTCTTCAGACTTATCAGGGAATTCTTTGAGAATTCTGTCATCTCGGAGGCTATCCATCTTTATGTTCCGGATGGTTATCTTCGACAGCGTCAGCACAGACTGCTGAACATGATCGCTTCGGAGATCAATGTCTTTCATATTCGTGAAAGTGCGTTCAGAAGACAAATACTCTTGACTTTGGAGATTATCTTGTATTCCTAATGTCGAACCATCTCTCACGCGTTCACGGTATTATATATTTATTATATATTACCTGTTCTCAATAGATGTCTTAAACTATAATAATTGTTTGTAATATATTTTAAGAAAATAAACTGATTTGATTTGATTTAGGGTACGGCCATACCGAATAGGACTTACTGGAAGTCTTGCAGTTGTCATGCAAGGTGGCGTTTCACGCCATTTTATAGGTACGTTTATATTCTTAATAACGTCAATAAGTTGGAAGATCAAAATTGCGTTAGTAGAATGAGTGATTACGGATTGTCTCATGATGGTGACATCTCTTGCATGTAGCCAAGATGATGTAGTACATTAAAATTTAAGAGAAACTATTGTGAGGATGTGAAGAGAAAATAACCAATTGTAATATGTTGAACACATATATTTAGTACCTACACAATTTCATGTGCGGAAATTTTCTAAATTATGACTTCACATGTGTATAATATAATAATGTATTGATCTAACGTGTCATTAGATTCGTTCACTGCGATTGCACATTAGATATAGTTATTAGTGCGATATACTCGTATATGGACGGATTTATAGATATGTTCTAAGACTATCCTATGTTGAACTGTGAAATGTAAAAAATAATTTAATTTGTACATTGAAACAGTGGTCGAAATGCTAAAAGACCACGTTCTAGTTGACTCTCTTTCATTTAACTGTTAAAATTCATACACTGAAGAAGGAAAGTTTGTGTCCCGAAACATGTTTGTGAAAAGTGCAAAAAAGTCTTGTGATAATACAATGTTTCCAAAAAGTTATTAAAATATGTTGATACTTGAAAGTTTCTAAAATAAGATAGTTTAAGGATTAATTTTTATCTCAATAGAGACGAAGATGCAAACTGTTTTTTTATTTTTATTTTTTATTTATTTTTATTTATTATTTATTATTTTTTGTTTTTTATTTTTTATTTTTTGGAAACAGAATATGGTGGTCGAGGCGTTTACAAGATTTATGACCTGTCATTGGTTGAGTTAAGTTAAGGTTAATGCTTACACCTAATCTTAATAGATGGCGCTAGTGTAGATTGAACAAAAAAATGTGAAATGTATCCCGACATTGTAGCATATATACATTAGGGTGTCCCTTATATGGGCAAAAAAACTTTTTTTTGGATTATTGAAACGCATACCCCCTAATTATGTTTAATAGTCTATTAGTTACCCAAATACAGAATTTCAACTTCCTACGTTTATTCTAACCCGTGCCGACTTGCCCTCAAAGTTTTAGAAAATAGCCGCTTTAAGTGTCTCTTAAATATAGTTGTAGATGATCACTTAAAACATTTTGTTACATAAATATTGATGAAAACATGTATTTATATAACGTTTTTTTTATAATTATCAAAAAAGATCCAAATTTATATTTATTTACTTGGATATTTCCTCTTTAAAGTCTCTTTTTTTACAGTCTGGGCAAATTTTTCTATGTTCTGGCACACAACATAATATGAACTGCTTATGTTCTTCATCTGCGGTAGTCAATCCATGATAGTATTTTATTATATTAACAGCTCTTTCAGCTGTGTCATTAACTGCTTTTAAGCTAGTAACCTTATTTTTAGCTTCCACAAACTTCGCGCTATCTTTCTATGATGATACAATTTCTTGAAGGAAACTACTATCAAGTTTCAGTCGTGAAAATAAATCTTTACTCTTGACAGAAACAAAATCACTCAAATATTTTCATAAGACAAGATAACAAATACTTGTAGTACCTATAAATAAAACAAATAAATGCTAATTTAAATACCAGATTAAACACTACTTACGTACCATATAGAGAGACAGACATCTGTTCCTTTGATGGAATATATATTTCTTTCCCGAATCACCAAAACTTTATTTTTGTAAGTTTTCTACAATGTTTCCTTAGGTCTGCTCATCAATGTTGTCATCAAACATTAAAAGGACAGCTATTTCTTCTGAAAAGTACCACAAATGTTGACTGAACTTGTATAAAACCGCTTTGGTAATTGTCAACTTCTTCGTAATCTTTTAAAAACCAAAAATCTTGATTCGGAGATTTTATTGCCAAACTACATTCAAGCCAAGGCTTCACATGGCTTGAATGTAGTTTGGCAATGCCACAATAAATAAACAGATATCTCGTAAAGCTTGTTTGTCCTTAGCGCACATTTTAAACTGGGACTGCAGCAAACGTATTTTTAAGGAGTAAATAGATCTTGCCATCCATCGTGCATTGGGCCAGCAGGTCTGATTTTTATTTTATTTTCATTGCCTCCACCCAGAAAAACAATAGCAAGCTCAATGAGTTCGCTATAATCATCTCGCACTATCGATTTCGCGATTCAAACGCACTTTTGAGCATCAGTTCATATATATGATGGCGGCAAGCAAAGAGTAACAAATCTCTTTCTAGTTTTTGCACACAAGCTCCGTTCAAGCATCCTGTATAAGATGCTGTCGTATCACAGTACATTTAAGAGCATCGGCTTGTGCGATTTCGAATAAATTATCTAATTCAAGTTGAAAGTTCTCTTCGCGGCGCCTATGTAAGTCCTGCATCTTCTTGCTATTTTTTGCACTTCTCGTCAGACCTGATAAAGTTCTACTAACTTCTTAACATAATTAAGAACAGCTCTGGTAGGTGTTCTAGCCTTTTTTCAGAATATATTGCACTCAAGAATGATAAGATTTGGGCTTTCATTAACAGTCAAATTAACTTCACGTGTATTGAAAAATAGAACCGCGAGAACTTGACGATTAGATGGTAGTTTACACCTGTTATTTGGTGATTTACTTCACCAACCAAGAAAATAGTGTTTTAATTGCTTCTTAGTTCCATTGACATCTTCGAAATATAAAACAATCCGTGCTACTACCCGACAAGCCTAGACTAAACGATAATAACAACGATAGCGCGCCGCTCCAGTGACGCAATTTGTATGGGACATCTTTGCGCGCAAGTCGGCACGGGTTGCACTGTTCCGAATAAGGAAAACAATTGTTATCGGATGTTTTAGGCCCAAATGAATAAAATAATAGCCTATGCATTATAAAATTAAAACTTTGAAAAATAAGGGACACCCTAATATACATCTTCCAAAAATTTGTCAGACATTGTGGTCGTAAGAAGTGTGGAATGGGGAATGTTGTATTACATAAAGCGTGCGCTTAACCCAACCAATGATAGGTCATAAGTCTTGTAAACGCCTCGACACCACCATATTCTGTTTTCAATTTGCATCTTCGTCTCTATTGAGATACAATTAATCCTTAAAAATGATAACCCGCAATGGGTAAAATCCAGTTTTCGTATTCAAGTATTTGTATACATTAAAAAATAAGATATTTTAGTTTTCTTAAGCATAGATTGATTTTTGCTAATATTTTTCTCTCGATAATTGGTTTGCACGCCTGTGGTTTACATAGATTACATTTTTTTTGTATCCATGTACAATATGATTAAGACAAAATCACCGAGCTAAATACTCTGACAAGTACCCCATTGAGCAGGAAAACAGACGTAGATTTTCGAATTTCACGATACGTAAGTCGTAAAAACAGAAGCGTAATAATTTTCCACCAAGGCTGCGTTACTAATTCCATCTCTGCGAAAGTGGAAAGTGAAATTTGATTACGGAGTTCTAATGCAACGATCTGGACGTCAATAATTCGGCAATATCGACTGTTTTTGGTTTATCGAAGTTTCCAGATCGCTGGACCGTGTCCAGATATCTGTTTTTGCTCTTAGTTTCATTCAAATAAATAATAGTAATTACGCAATTATGTTTTTTTGTTTGTTTGAATCTACAACTGTCTTATAATTACTTTACAATTGATTACATACTTCATATTGCTACTGTGTTAACATCTAATTTATAATGGCGGAGCTACACTCATCTTAGTCTTTCAGAATAGCAGTCTTCTTCTTGTTGTTCCTCTTCTATCGAATATTGGATAGCATCATGTCTGTTTCTACAGAAACTCTAAACAGGCATGTTGTGCTGGGACTGAACCATTCTAGTAGGTTTTCTAGCCAGGATTTTCTTCTTTTTCTGACACTTTTTTCCCGTTAATAAACGCTTATAATAGCGTGACATTTTTAAATAAAGTAGTTTGACAACACAAGTAATAATTCGAGATTTTATGCAATTCTATTGGTGGATTTTTACCTCGCTCAACGCTCCGCCACCTAGCTCCGCTCCGGTGGACAGGCACCCTTAAATCAGTCTTTTGGACATACAGCAAGCGAGTCACAAACTGAAACACTTCGTTTTGGCCGTCTACTTACTTCATACCTCGTGTATCACAAAGCTATCTTCTTTTCAACCAGTTTTACTATAATATACTGCTGGATATAAGCCTCTTCTGAACTCTTCCAGTACTTTCTATCTTGGGCTATCTGCCACCTACGATCCGCAAGTTGGACAATAGCATCCGTTTAAAATGGCAGTGGGTGGGGCATGTGGCGAGATAGGATGAGCTCAGGTGGTCACCTAGAATCCTGAAGTGGAGGCCTTGGAACAAAAACCACACTCAGGTACTTCGGGTATTGTATAATTCCCAGGTAAGAAGTCGGCTGGAATATAGTTCCATTATTTGGTAACCGCCTGGGATCCGATATTCTCTGATGGTGGAGCGAGTGCAGACAAAATTCTGCGCTTTCTTTACCTCAGGGAGCGCGGTTATTACCAGTGGCTCTTTCCGACTGAATTCTTGCTAGGTATGCTAAGCTACCAATCATTGGAGAGAAGGAGAATTATGATAGTCTCTTTGACATTAAAATCCAATTTGTGATTCCTGGTGCCAGAAAGGGTCACTAAGATGGTTTGGACACATGGAACGAATGGATGAGGGAAGAATGGTTAAATAGAGATATACAAGTAGTGTGAATGGAAAAAGATGTTGAGGAAGGCAAAGGAAGACATGGCATGACCAAAATAATCAATTACAAAGGTGGCCATGTTCGAAGTAGGAACAATCGACGAGCGTGCATGTCACGATGTGTGAATGTAGAAGAGGTGCGAGAGTTATGTCAGGATAGAAAAATTTGGTGATCCATCCTCTCTGCCTACTCCTCCGGGGAAAATGCGTGATGGTTAGTTAGTTAGTTAGTTTTACATCTGTGTCAATAAAATGTGGGAAATTTTGTTATTTCTGTTTTCGTTGCGCAGGAACCCAAAACCTCCGGGTAGGTACCTTTATTATGGCACGTCTGTTTCGAAATCGAGAAAAGATTTACGATTTAAGAGTTTCGGGTGATGCTGCATTAATATATGCCGGGGATCGCAATATCTCGAGTCGAAGAGTTTTACGACCTAACACGCGCATGGCGCTGGGCTCGTTGTTCCTCAACAATGACTTCGAAAGTTAACACGTTCTGAAGCTGTCTGCAGATAACACATTTCACATTAGGCGGGTAAGGCATTTGCGTCAACTCTTAACCCTTTATTTCATGTTGTGCATTTGCAAGAATTCTGGGGCCTGTGAATGACGATGAAGGCTGGAGAGTGCGGCATAATGACGAGCTGTACAATATTTACAAAGCTCCCAGTCTCTCCACACAGGTCAGACTGAATAGACTGAGATGGGCCGGTCACGTGCAGAGGATGCCGTCATCGCGAACCCCAAAAAGATTGCTGGAGTGGCACCCAGGTGGTAGAAGACCAATTGGACGACCAAGGCTGCGATGGGAGGATGAAGTTGGGAGAGATGGAGCAAGATTGTTGAGAGTGTCAGATTGGAGGGTCGAAGCGGAGGACAGGAGGAGTTGGAGGCGAAGAATACTGGAGGCTAAGGCTCGATATGGGCTGTAGGGCCATCGAAGAAGAAGAAGAAGAAGCATTTGCAACAAACTGAAACATCTATTATAATATTTGAATTTCAGACATATTCTCGCTGTACGCTACACTCTACATTCCCATCCCATCGCTAGTGGCGCATGTTTATAAACAAAATCAATTTTAATTTGACATTTGGTTGACTTTGTTTGGACGTCCTCCTGCCCGATGGACCGACGATCTGAAGAGGATTGCTGTACATAGACGGATGGGAGCTGCAATGGATAGGGGGCGGTGGCGTGCTTTGGGAGAGGCCTACATTCAGCAGTGGATGACAGACGGCTGATGATGATTTGGTTGACTTTTAAGATGCATCGATTACTGCCAGTTAATTAGACATATTTCGAGTTTTAGAAAAAGGTTATTTTTAAACAACAACAACAAAAAACCATCACGTAGGCAGAGAATGGACCGCCACACTACTCTTTCCTGACACACATCTCTAGCTTCCTCCACATTCATACACGCACGTCGATTCTTTTGACTTTTAACATGGCCCACCTTTAAAATTTGATTAATTTGGTCATGCCGTATTTTCCTCAGTCTTCCTCGACACCGTACTTCATTTACATCGTTTACGTATATTTTTTTAACCATTATTTTTTCATCCATGCCTTCCATGTGTACAAACCAACGCAGTGATCCTTTCATAATTTTGTTCATAATATTTTATTCTTCTATATTCTTGATGTCAGCACTTATACTACTTTCATCAATCTTTTGCCAGCTCCAAGCTTCTCTTCCATATATAAGAGTTTATACTTTAACTTTATTATGTACTGCCATCTTTACTTTAGTAGATATATTTTCAACGAAACAGAATAACTAAGTCACTAATTAATACGAATGAAAATGTCTGTTTTCTAGAAGTTTTATTATATTTTATGGGAATGACATGTTTCGCCTTTCTAAGGCATTATCAAATGTGGCATTTACGACTAGAAAATTTACGTTTTCATTCGTATTAATTGTTTAATATGAAGTTTTACATCTTTGTTCAAGAAACAATAAATGAAATATTCTTAAATATTCGCTAAACCCTGTAAAATATGTTTTTATATTCTCTAATAACTAGGGCTAAATGGGGTCTACAGTTATCAAAACACAATAAAATGTCATTTTGAAAGCGAAGCCGAGGAAAAAAATATGCTTTTTATAAGGATTAATTGTATCTCAATAGAGACGAAGATGCAAATTAGAAATAGAATATGGTGGTCGAGGTGTTTACAGGACTTATGACCTGTCATTGGTTGGGTTAAGCGCACGCTTTATGTTATACAACATTCCCCATTCCATCCTTCTTACGACCACCATGTCTGACAATTTTTTTGGGAACAGAATATGGTGGCCGAGGCGCCTCGGCCACCATATTCTGTTCCCAAAAAACAATTTACATCTTCGTCTCTATTGAGATACAATTAATCCTTATAAAATAATAATTTATCCGCCATGGGTAAAACCCAGTATTTGTCTGCTAACATTCAAAATGTTGTATGCTTTTTATGTCAGTTTCGAACACTTCTAGAAAACAGAGGTTTTCATTCGTATTAATTAGTGATTTAGTTATTCTGCATTATTAAAAATGTCGCACGATGTCGTAGTTTGGTTACTTTTTCATGTATTGAATCCGCTGTAGTGGATGGCGTGTGTGACATTGTATTACAATATATAATTTGAAGTGTGTGTGTGTGTGTGTGTGTGTGTGTGTGTGTGTGTGTAAGATGGTTACGAAATATGTTATTAGTGCGTGGACCATCAGCTGCGAGTTCGGTCTCTAAAGTTATGTATATTTATTACATCTGGCGGTTGCGTCCATCGCTGGAGGAACTGAAATCAATTTTGACGACCACAGCAGTAAACACAGTTTGATTGTGGAACACAAAGAGCAGTTCGGATTTACTCGATGACTCCAACACATGGCGAAAGGTGACCTATATTTTATATATAGGCGTCAACACATCTCTCTGCCGCCGTTTTCGATACATCCTTCTCCGTACATTATATAAAAACAATAAAAACAACTATCGTCGGTAGAATCCTAAGATATAGGATACCCACCGAAGGAATTGGCAGATCCTCCAAAATTGATGACATAGAAAGAAGCAAAGGGGAGAAAATTACCACCTCCTTCAGCTGATATTAATGGGTAAAATAGAGGGACGTCGGGGAGTTGGTAGAAAGCAATTGTCCTGGAAATATATATAAGGCAATGGACAGGAGTGAGCGGAGTTTAAAAATCTGTACCAAGTGGCGCAAGACATAGATCAAATCAAATCAGTTTATTTTCTCAAAAGATATTACAAACAACAATTATAGTTTAAGACATCTATTGAGAACATGTAAAATATAAAAAAAATATGTAATACCAGGAACGCATGAGAGGTGGTTCGACATTAGGAATACAAAGTCATGACGACCTTCGTGGCAGAGTGGTTACGAGCTCTGACTTCCATGCCGAAGGTCCTGGGTTCGATTCCCGGCGATGGCGGTGTGATTGTCACACTGTCGTTGGTCTGGTGTAGAATTCACGTGACAATAATATGGCGATAGATTGGCTACCTATCACATGTCACGAGAATCAATATAATAGCTAAAAAATAAAAATTGTATACAGTAATTGGGTCCAAACGACCTGTTGTGTACGTAAAAAAAAAAAAGTATTTGTCCTCTGAACGTACTTTCACAAATATGAAAGACGTCGATCTCCGAAACGATCATGATCAGCAGTTTGATTGCTCTCCCCACCGGCATCACCAGAGGCAGGTTGGTTCTGCATGCTGGGATATAAAACAGTCTGTGCTGATGCTCTCGAAGATAACCACTCGGAACATAAAGATGAATAGTCTCCAAGATGACGGAATTCTCAAAGAATCCCCTGATAAGTCTGAAGAAATGGGTAAGTGTACAGTCATCCCTGCTTATCTGTAAACTATTGGTCCCCAGCATGCCCAAGAGGAATGTAGTGGGAAAAAGTCACGGATAGCTACCAAACTCCCTCATGTAGATATATCTCAGAAATCTTTCCTGAACCCTCTCTAACATGAGCAAGTAAGCGATAGATGCCTTCGCTGTATTGATTGACAACTTTTGGGGGACCTGACACGGCAACGGAAAGAAGAAGTAAGATGGATTAGGCGGAGAAAACGATTCTAGAGGGAACAAATCGAGAGGATAGACCCAGGGAGGATTCCCAATGATGCACGAGATTCCAGAGGGCCGTCTACCACCAGGACGACAACCAAGAGATGGAGAGAAAGCTGGACGTCTTAATCATAGAGCATTGTTGTATCTGCAATTTTGCGTCCATGCCAGGTAGACACAAGAACACCATTTACAATCGGATAACCACGAAAGAAAATCGCGCGTTCTCAAATGTTTCGATATTTCGTGAAACTATTAATGGATGAACCAATGACTGAAAACAAAATAATAATTAATTTAAATTGGAATCAATTCACCACACTCACATTTAAATTGACGTTTGTTGATCTCCTCTACCCAATGTGGCCTATAGATGTTTACAGTACCTACCTACCTAACAGTGGGGCAGATTTAGTTGTGCCACCGCGGGTGTTTATGATACACCGCTCTACAATAGTGATGTAAGATGTTTATGCGTTTGGTGTTTATAGTCTATGGAAGTGTTACCTAACGCGAAAACTTGGTCGGAATTCGATTAGGTACTTCTTATAACATTGATACAGTTGCATTGTGTTTTTTTTTACATTTCACGTCCACTAATTATCTTTTTTTTCTAGGATAGCCAACTTACCGAGATGCAACAGAAAGCAAAGAAGAATTAAACAAAGTATGGAAATAATACAATCGTTTATGGTGCCTACCTGTATAAGTATAAAACCGACCAAAGTTGGACCAGAAGGGTAATGCAGTGGAGATCTTGTGAAGACAGAAGAAGTAGAGAGAGACCCCCACACGATGGTGATTTGATGACACAAGAAAAATTACTGGTAATTGGATCCAGAAGGCATAAGATAGAAGTATGTGGAGAATTATGGGGAAGGCCTATATGCAGTAGTGGACGACATCGGCCGTATTAGTAAGTAAGTTTATTCTTCTTCTTCTTTTAGAACTTTGGTATGTTCCTGTAATCTGGCTGGCCTCTCTTGGGAGGTTGACTCCAAACTATCCCTCCATTTCTTAGGTGGTATTCCAGGAATCTGATGAAGTTTTTAGAGGTATACAATACACATTCAAAATAAAAAGAAAATGGAGATGGCTCTCCAATTTTTATGCTTTAACTTGAACCAGTTTCTTTATACAACATTTTGAATGTATACAAATACTTGTAGACAAATACTGGATTTAACTCATTGCGGGTAAGTAAACCGCAATGGGTTAAATCCAGTATTTGTATAGGTACATTCAAAATGTTGCATATAATTTTTGGCAAAAAATAAAACAAACGCGTTTCAATGTTATATTGGTATTGTAAATTTTGTCATATACACTTAATTAAATGACGTTAAAAAATGTAATTTCTTATAGTCGTGTCTGACGATATTGATAAACGTATTTTTTAAATTTAGAATTCCGCATTTCGAGAACTTACGATTATACACGCTATTACCCACTTACGTATTGTAGCATTAGAGATTTCAGTTGACACAATATACAGAAGTAGGTAAATTATTTCAGGAAATACTTCACGGTCTATTTCACCCATACCTATCCCCCCTTACGCTGCCCGCGGTGTACGGCCGCTGCGATTTCATATCCGGAAAAATCACAATCACACTATTATCGTAGAGATCGCAATCAGTTTCAATACACAGGTACACTTACAAAAAGTATTACCTATTGCCGTCCACTCCTGGACAAAGACCTCCTCCATTCGCTTCCACGTCATTCTGTCTCGTGCAGACTTCATCCAGTTTACTCATGTCTTCATTATACAGAGTATGAGCTAACATACTTACAGTATTTGTTGTAATTAATGTGTAATATTTTGTACTTTATTATGTTTTTGTATTGATTAGTATGTAGTACCTTATACTTTTACCTTGTATTGTGAACTTTCTTATATTATATGTATATTTTTATGTAGTGATATCCCTCACCAAGCACAGAAGTACTTCTTTTTGGTGAGGACCTACGATTATTGGTTAAATATTATTTAATGTGTTATTTGTAATTTTTTTTAAATTGTTAAAAACGAAATTTTTCAAAAAAAAAAAAAAAAGTCTGTTCCGGTTAACCATTCATCGTGGTTGCGGTCGCCCTCCAATTCTCTTTGCCGTCCAAGTCAGCAGTCTTCTTGTTCATTTTTCATCCGAGCTTTTGGCTACTGACCTGCCTATTGCCACTTTAGAGTTGCTACCCGGTGGATGATGTCAGTGACCTTTGTTTTTTCTCTTTAAGAAAATAAACTCAAAAGTAAAAAAATAGTTTTTTTAATTCAACTCCCTTCACATCCTTCGCTTGGTGCGCCTTCATGAACCAGGATCACACAACTGCACCTAGAATCGGGAATCCCGATGATAGATGAATTCATTCTGAAACTTGCCGAACGTTTTTACAAAGGACTCCCTTTAAATCCTAACCCCACAATAAAAAACCTCTCAAATTACGACGCAAACACCTCCAGCCGCCACAAGCCCCCAAAATCGATCCTCCTTCAGAGGAACACTCCGGGCCACACAAATCATGCCCCCGCATAAACTAACAACCCACCAAATCACCTTCCAACAATGTTCCCATAATACGTAAGAGGAATAGCCACATGAGCTGGAACTTCTGTAAGCCAGAATATCCAAGTCCAAGTCCAAGTCCTAAACCCACAATAAAATACCTCTTAAATTACGATCTTAACACCTCCAGCCGCCACTAGCGCCCGATCGATCCTACTTCAGAGGAACACTTCGAGCCACTCAAATCATGCCCCCGCATAAACCAATAACCCACCAAGATCTTCCAACAATGTTCTCATCAGACGTAAGAGTCCGAGTCCAAGTCCGAGTCCAAGTTCATAAAACATTCGTCATTATGGAATATATTTTATATTGTGTGTGCAAAGTGGCGAGCCTAATTAAATTTTTCTGCATATTGTACTCCATATACTAATAATTATATAAAAATAAGTAAAGTGCTCATTCGACACACATGCATAGCCTTTGCCATCGCCGCCAAAGAAGAAATTAATTAGGCGGCTTTGTGCAGAGCGCGGTGAGCAATTAAGCTCGCGCCTCTGTAGCCTGAAGGCTATTCTACAAAGGTGCAATCCTCATCACCTCTCTAGATCACTTGTAGCTAAACTTTAAACTTACATTACAAATACAAAATTGGAAACGTGGTTCAAACTTAATCTATTATAAATGTTTAATGTTATTTCTTGTGTAGCGTAGCAGGAGCACGAAAACAACACTTCATACTTTTTTTTTACTCAAACGCAGAAGCCCTTCATCAGTGTAGTTAATTATTGTACAATATATACAAAATAAATATTTAAACATTTTTTCCATCAATGTGGTAAGTTTTGCCAGATTCTGATACTAAAATGATTTTTTTCGTACGTTTATACATTTGTAATATAAAAATAAAAAAAAATTGATAATATTTTTTATGGATTAAAACACTGTTTTTTTCCACTTTTGAGTTCGGGAGAACGATATAACGATATAGAGTTTATTATATAGCCTTCGAAACATGTCGAGAAAAATAAACTCAAAAGTGGAAAAAACAGTGTTTTAATTCATAAAAAATTGTCATTATAGAATTCCACAGTGTGCCTTAAGTTTATCTAAAATTATTAACGCCCTATGTTTATCTAAAACAGCAGACCGAGGAAAACTTGGCATGGCCAAATTAATTAAATTTTAAAGGTTGGTCATGAAGTCGGAAGAATCGACGTGCGTGTATGGTATGACTCGCTGTATGAATGTGAAGGAAGCTAGAGAGGTGGGCAGGATAGAGTAGTGTGGTGGTCCATTCTCTCTGCCTACCCCTTCGGGGAAACGGCGTGATGGTTTGTTTATTTGTACAAAAGAATCATAAAAACATACCGTACAATTATAAAAACATGTCAAATATAAAAAGTTATAAAATAAAATAAATAGTAATGAAATATATTCAAATTAACAAAGCACATATAGTGCGATTTTAATAAATAATATACTTAAAAAATACAATCGATATTCGTTCTGTAATACTTTTTAGCGGGCGCACGAAAATAGCTCGCTTGAATGTGTAATTATTATTTTTTCGTTTATTTAAAAAAATGCATCGTATAATGTCGTGTCTAACTTGACATAATATGTGTAAGCAATGTCGTGCCACACTTGACAATGGAGTGTTAAGGGTTAAGCAAGTTATAATGGAAGTTCTCTACATCGAGAGATATCGTAGAACTGAATGAATGTACATCTAGCTATTACATTTGATACACTCGCAGATGCTGAACGGGAGTTCGTCCTCATAATGCGAATACCGTTTTAATTCCACGTAATTAGTGAGGGAATATTAATTATTATGATTATATCAGGTGGCACCAGGAATCACAAATCGGATTTTCATGTCAAAGAGACTACCATAATTATTAACATATATGTACAAGTTGTATGTGGTATACCAATCAAGACCAAACTCTAATTACTGCTTTTTTAATTCATTTTTCATTTATTTGAAAAAAAAATCATAAACATTACAGACATATAATTCCAGATCGCTTGCAATTACATTATAAGAATTTATAAGAGAAGCATAAAAAAACATTAAGATTAAGGATTAATTGTATCTCAATAGAGACGAAGATGCAAATGCGAAACAGAATATGGTTGATCAAGGCGTTTACAGGACTTATGACCTGTCATTTGTTGGGTTATGCGCACGCTTTATGTAATACAACATTCCCCATTCCACCTTTTCTTATGACCACCATGTCTGACAAATTTTTGGAATTTATGTTAATCCGTAACACCACACTTCACATGTTAGTTTCAATCTACACACTAGCGCCATCTATGAAGATTGGATTTTAAGCATTAAGCAGAAGATCTCTTTAACGCAATTTGAAAGGCTACCGCCATTATCGTATTATGCTAGATAACGCCTGGAGATTAAGATTAAGAATTAGAAAGAATCATAACATTGATATTGCATCCCTGAGGCAACTCACACTATCACGAAATATGTCGACCTCCGAGGCGACCCGATTACGCAATAAGATTGCCCTATCCACAGGCATAACCATTGGCAGATTGGTTTTGCAGTGCGGCAAATAAAACAACCTGTGCTGTCTTTGACGAAGGTAATTATCAGGGACAAATAGACCTACATCACTCAGGACATCCGAGTTTTGTATATGGCCACCAATCAGCTGAAAGAAGTAAATTCCCAAATGGATATTCCTCCTTCACTCCAATGATTGGTAGCTTAGTATACCTATCAAGAATTCAGTCGGAAAAAGCCACGGGTATTAACCGCGCTCCCTGAGGTAAAGAAATCGCAGAAATTTTTTCTGCACTCGCTCCACCATCAGAGAATATCGGATCCCAGGCGGTGACCAAATAATGGAACTATATTCCAGCCGACTTCTTACCAGGGAATACAATACCCGAAGTACCCGAGTGTTCGAAAATATCTTGGCATTTTCTAAAAACAAATCCAAGCATTTTAATGGCACTATTACACAGAGCAATTATGTGAAGATTGAACGATAATTGAGCATTCTTATTTTATTTCAGCCTATTGTGTAACTTATTTTTATTTATTGATTAAGTAATCAATCAATTAATTAATTAATTAATTTGTTTACTTATTTATAATTTTATTTTAACGATGTAAATGGAACCAAAAATAGAGGAAGACCGTGGAAAACGTGGCACGATCAAATAAACCAAAGACTGAATGTCGGCCATGTGAGGAGTCAGAGAAATCGACATGCGTGCATGACAAGATGTATGAATGTTGAGGAAGCGAGAGATACATGTCAGGAAAGAAAATCATGGCAGTCTATTCTTTCTGGTCTACCCCTTCGGCGAGACGGCGTGATGTTTAGTTAGTTAGTTAGTTTAGTTAGTTAATCTTAAAAGTGGAAAGAAGTGTGTTCAAATTCATAAAAAAATAATAAGATTTCTAAATTCAAATCCAAATATAAATTATGTTTATGGTTTGGTAAAACATTCCCCTACTTTGTTATATGGGTTTTTATTTTTTTCTTGATACAGCCATATTTATTGATTCCTGAAAAAAATAATGAAAAACTCCATATCAAACATATTTTTTTTAGAAGTTTTATTATATTTTATGGGAGTGACATGTTTCGTCTTGCTAGGGCATTATCAACATTTGACTATATCCCAGCGGGTGAAATACGTCACGTCAACGTGCTCCACGACACGACACGTCACAATGGTAATTTTCTATTCCTTAATCATGCAAAGTTCTCTTTTTAAATTGGCTTCTAACAGCCTTGACAAAACAATATTCAACTCATGAATCACACCGCACTTTTATCTCGAGTCCACAAACACATCAAAAATGGTTACAATAAATATATTTTTAATGTGTTTTGTCTGGTAGCATAACAATATATTATAATTTACTATCAATGCCAGTGCCGGAATAGCCATATGGCAAATGCAGCGAATGCTACGGGTCCCGCGTTTCAGTTACATACTTGACTTCCATAGACCGTATGGAAGTGAATCATGGAACTGGCAAAAGAAGGATGAAAGTAGAATAAATGTTGAAAAAAAAATGTAAAACTAACCATCACGTCGTCTCTCCGAAGTAGACACAAATAATTTACTGGCACACGTTTCTTTCCTGGCATACTTCTTTCGATTTCTCAATATTCATACATCGAGTCATGCACGCACGTCGATTTCTCGCACTCTTCGCGTAGCCGTCATTCAATATTTTATTTATTTGATCGTGCCATGTTTTATTCGGTCTTCCTCTTCTTCTAGTTTCATTTACATCGTTCCCATATCCTTTTTTTACTATTCATTATTTCCATGTGTCCAAACCACCTTAGTGTCCCTCTAATATTCTTCTTCTTCTTCTTCTTCCTCAGCCTATTCCCGTCCACTCCTGGACAAAGGGCACCTCTATTCGCTTCCATGTCACTCTGTCTTGTGCACACTGCATCCAGGTTATTCCGACGTGTCTGTTCAGATCATCCTTCCACCGTAGTTGCGGTCGCCCTGCACTTATCTTTGCCGTCCACGGTCTCCAAGTTAGCAGTCTTCTTGTCCATTTTTCGTCTGAGCTTCTGGCTATCTGACCTGCCCACTGCCATTTTAGAGTCGCCACCCGATGAATGATGTCAGTGACCTTTGTTTTTTCTCTCCCCCTAATATAAGAAATGAATCCTATGCAAATTAAAATGGTATTTACCAAATTAATGAAAGAGTTATAAGATGGTTTGAAGATGAATGGTAAAGAAAGTATATTACGTAAACGATGTTATTAAGAACGATGTAAACGGAAGACATAGAGGATGACCAAGGAAAACGTGGCAGATCAAATCAGTATTTATAGGAGTCAGAGATATCGATGTGCGTGCATGAGACGATGTATGAAATGTTGAGGAAGCAAGAGAAGTATCATATATCAGGACGGAAAAGTGTAGCGGTCCAGTCTTTCTACCCCTTAGGGGAGACGGCGTGATGATTAGTTATTTAAAGTTGTGTTAATGATGGTGTTATTTTATTATTATACAAAATCCGGAGCCTCTTGTTAACAGTTGCTTCAGGCCACGCGCTGGCTTGATCCGGCCCTGATCAATGGTGACAGTAGCTAGTTACTACCCGTCAAGTAACAATGTTTATATATTCAAACGAATTCATGTGTGTATCAATACACAATGTTCCATTTTTAACTTTTTAACGGCTAATAAAGATGACAGTTTGCGGTCTGACATAAATTTTTATGCATTCCGCTTGATATCCGCAGCGAAATCTGTCAGGACTGAAGTTTTGTTTCAAGAAATATAATATTATGTATATAAATCGCTGTGCATAAAGAAAAACATGAAATTTCAGGATGTATTGAGTAATTTTTGTATAAAATCATGTTTACCACCCCTGATCTGTATGTACCTATACAAAGGACTCGGTTTGCAATAGTGTCACCAGTTTGTCGATGCCAGGGAGCCTGGCGAAACCGGTCGCTGTCGAAATAAAGACAAAAATGAAAGTAGATAAAAAACTTCGTTTTAAACTTAGGAAATTGAAAAACTTTGTTTAATCCACTATTTAATAATAAATATTAAAAAAAACACAACATGTTTCGGAGGATGTAGGTTCAGGTGTAAAAATATAATAAAAACTAAACAAGGAAAGACTAGTTTTTATTATATTTTTACACCTGAAGATGGAGGTATCCTCCGAAACATGTCATGTTTTTTTAAATATTTTTTATTAAATAGTGGATTAAACGAAGTTTTTCAATTTACTAAGTATAATACTATGGAATTCTACAATGTTAATGCCTTAGCGTTCAATAAACATCGTTTTATTTAATTATTGTTTAAAATGAACTTCCATCAAGAGATTTCAGTAAAATCAATGGGGAATGTTACTGTCGAAGAACTTCAGATTGCCATCTGCCGCCCACCCAAGACCGATTCTCCTCTGAAGCTCAGCAGTCTGATTATCTCTGGGAAGTAAGATGTTGTGGCCGAGATACTTGTATTCATTGACTTCTTTTATTAGCTGATTGTCAATCTCTACAGCACCACCGAGGTATGCATTATTAACAACCAAAAACCATTAAATTATTATTAGACACTTTTATGTACATAATTCTAATGTCTCTCATCGGTTACATCTAAGCCCCAGACTGACAATCAATTTATTTGTGATTAATTGAAACATCACCGAAGAGTTTTGACCTTTGGCTGTCTGAAAATGTACATAATTATAATACATTTGTACTTGGTGCCTCTAACAGTCACCAGCGTTTCTATTAAGACCAATGACCATCGCATAACCGCATTTGTTTCATTTCAACTCAATACTGTACACGCATAATAAGTATTTATGAATCATTATTATGAAAAAATAAAACTATACATACTTACTTACTATACATATAGGCTGTTTTTATTAGAGGTATACAATACATATTCAAAATAAAAAAAACACATTAAAATAATGTTAATGTCTATGATATTGGCTTTATTTAACCGTCGCGTTGCCATGTGGTCAATTGAGTTTCCACTGCCAATTTAAAGTTGATTTTCTTAAAACCTATGGACCTTAATATTATAAAAAAAAATGTAATCCTCCATTGAAGTGTTCTCAATATTTCGTAATAAAAAAAAAAGCAAAAAATTACTTCCTTCATCCCAAAAAAAAAAAATTTCTAAGACTGCCCTCACCTTCTTTCGTGTTAAGGTAGAATTTGTTTTGCTAATATTTACAACTTTATCAAAAGTGACAAATACTTACTCGCTGTTTTGAACGTATTATAAATTATATGTTTGGCCTTTTCAATAGGTACGTAATAATACCGACTGTGGATGGAAACGCAGCACGCAACTTAATAATATCAGAACTGTGAAAATATTAACACTTTACCAAAAGGGACAAATATTAATACGTACTCGTTGTCTTGAACGTACTATACATTTTGCCTAGGTGCCTTTATCATACGTAAAATCTCGTAAAGTCTCGCCCCGCCGGCCGCGGCGCGGAGACAAGTTTATACTTGGTGTCCAGTTGCTCGTATGCTGTGACGCATTCCATATCAGAAATCGCATGGTTCCAGAAAAAAATTAATAATGATATGTTTTTCAAATAATCCATGTATGTTATAGATATCGATCTATTCCTAATGAAATTCCCTACAAGATGACATAAATTAAATTTTGATTCATCTAGTCATATGCTTGATATTTAGATAAAGTTAGCGGTAAACTGAATTTACTACATGGGAGCGAGCGTTTTGTTTTGAACACGGTACGTTAAGGGTTAATAGATAATTTTATGCCATTATTGTTTAAATATGATTTCGGGCATATGAGCGACACGGCTAGCTCGAATGAAGCGCAATCGTGAAATCCAGTTTTTGACAATTGTCGTCTTTGTGGATGCGTATTATCCACTCGAAAACGATCAATGGTCTTTAATAACTTGCTCGGATGGACGATTATGTCGACCGTAAAATGGACGTAGTGACGATAAGTTTGGCGAACCAAACCATGATTTTCAAAATGAATTTGCACAATTTGCAACCGCTGTTCTGACATCAGTCTATTCATGGTAAAATGGCAAAAAGTACTGACTACAAATCAACTGTCAACTGTCAAATTGACAGTCTGTAGAAACAATGTTGCTAGTTTAAAAACCAAACCTCTAAAAAAACACCCTATTATAACCAAAACTATACCTTATGTACGGAAGTGAATTATTTGTTTCTTGAACAATGATGTCAAACTCCATATTAAAAAATTAATACGAATGAAAACTTCTGTTTTATAAAAGTTTTATTATAGTTTATGTGAATGACAAGTTTCACCTGTCTTAAGGCAATATCAAATGTCATCATTGAAGAAAGGGTAGAAAATCTTTACTTCCATGAATATTTCACATGTTACACCTAGTATATTATAATTATAATCATCTTATAACAAATATGTAATTATTAAACATTTATTTAAGAAACCATTCATTAATATTCCATTATTCGGTAGGTACCTATAAAAATAATGTAAGATAGTGTTTATTATTATAAGTAGATACTAAATTATATCACATTACATTTCGAGTTAACGGCTTAAATTACTCCCATCTTTTAATGAAATATGTAACTATTCCCCAAATTAGCAAATGCACTGCTAACTTCATGCCACTCTACCGAGACAGAAGGTGACAGTTTTAATGTGTTATAATTTTGTTTACTTTTTTCATCAGGATTTTGTGGTATGTGGTGAGTAATAGTTGATAAATATAATATTATAGTTTAAGATGCACATATATATTTTTAAATATTGATGAGTAAATAATCATAATTACTTTTTTATCTCTGTTTAACACTAGAATAAAACTTTCATTGCGAAATGATCAGGTTGTTTGGACTGTACCAGAAGGCGGTTGCTTATATTGTAACAGTACGATGAGGGGTTTACGAGTACTAAATTATATTTAATAAATAAGTATATAATTATATAAATAAGTAATATATTTGTATTATTTTCAGAATTTGGATGCACGCCGAAACATTATGGAAATGAATAAGGAAAGAGGAGACAACGCCATATTTGATTTTAAGCATAAGCTATACTCTTGTGAAGTACCTACTCGTAGCTACAACATTTTATTCAAGTCTCACTAAATACATATGATTTAAGTACGATTTTGGCAATCTTGGGAACAATTAGTTGCAAAAATAGCGCCATTGGAGAACCTCGGGTAAGTGTTAAGAAAATCCACACCCTATGTAGTAATAATTCTACTTTCTAATCTGAGTGGGCCACCCCACTGTGATTTCCTGTCATACGTCTCTCGATTCCTCAACATCATTTATCGTGTCATGCACGCACGTCGATTTCTCTGACTTCTCACGTTTCCTCGATCTTCCTCTTTGTAATTTTTTTATTCATTTTTTTATTTATTTTATTTTTATTTATACAACAGGTCGTTTGCACCCTATTACTGTATACAATTTATTTTTTAGCTATTATATTGATTCTCGTGATATGTGATAGGTAGCCAATCTATCGCCATTTAATTGTCACGTGAATTCAACACTAGACCAAAGGCAGTGTGATAATCACACTGCCATCGCCGGGAATCGAACCCGGGACCTTCGGTATGGAAGTCAGAGCTTTTAACACTCTGCCACGAAGGTCGTCTAAGGTCGCCGTGTTCCGTTTACGTTGTTAACATATACCTACTTTCTTTATCATTCTTTCCATGTGCCCATACCATTTTAATGATCCTTTCATTATTTTGAGTGTAATTCTCAGATTAAAAAAATATATTCCTGAAATATCGTTGTTTACTAGTAATTTTGATTGCCAAGAAATGTCTTCTTATGCCCTAAGAAGCCGAAACATTAAGTATTATATATAAAAACATATTTTTTTACTATTATTACATAACAAACATTTAGTGCATAACAAATTATATAAAACGGGCGTTTTTATCAGTTTTAAATGCTAATAACTATAATATAATTTAAATAAATTATATTAGAATTTATTATTCTAAAATCTAATGTAAGCAGAAAATAGGATATTGCTATTATGAAGATGCTGATCGTGTACAGGTTTGAAGCCAATTTCCTTGTATCAGCAGCCAACCCTTCTGTCCCCTAGATCACTACCCGGTTAATATATAAGTTTTATTTAATATTTAATATAGTGTAACAATGTGCGCATGAACGAAATCTGTCACCTGTCCCTGCAAGGATATACAAGCGAGCTTATTAATTTAACGCAAATTTACGAGACACCCAATATGCCGAGCTTTGAACTTTCGAGGTGCGAGCTGCAGTGCCGGATTAAGTCAAGGCGAAGTCTGAAACAAGTGTTTCAGACTTCGCCTGGCCGACCTTCGCCACCAAGAGGCCCTGGATTTTATGTGATAATATAATAAAACACAATTTTTAATAACTAACTAACAATCACGTTAACCCGAAGGAGTAGACAGAAAGAACGAAATTTTGCAAGCTACAGGCACGCGGTCTCCAGAAACGTGGGGGCTCTAGCACTTGCTACTTCTGCGAACTAACTAACCATCACGCCGTTTCCCCGGAGGGGTAGGCAGAGAGGATGGATCGCCACATTGTTCTAGCCTGGAATAATTCTCGCGTCTACATTTAGGTACACATTGTGACATGCACGCTCGTCGATTGTTCCTACTTCGAACATGGCCGCCTTTCAGTAATTGATGTATTTGGTCATGCCATATCTTCCTTGGCCTTCCTCGACTTATTTTTCCATTCACACTGCTTATATAAATCTTTTTAACCATTCTTCCCTCATCCATTTGTTCCATATATCCAAACCATCTTAATGGCCCTTTCTTAATTTTATTTATCTTTCTTACTTCATCATTAGATATTCTTAATGTTTTTAATTGAAATTTCTTGGTAGAAGTTCATTTTAAATAATGAAAATAAAAAATGTTTGATACAATTCGTTTTTCATTATTATGTATTTAGTGTGCTTCCACTTGTGTTTATGTTCGACCGGTTTCGGCAGCTTGCTGCCATCTCATCAGGTCGAACATAAACACAAGTGGAAGCACACTAAATACAAAGAAATTTTTTATATATATTTTTTGTTTTCAATAATTAGATATTCTATCATGCATTGTTTTTCCGCACATTCTCCTTAGTGACCTAATTTCTAAGGAATTTATCCTACTTTCATCCTTCTTCTGCCAACTTCAAGCTTCACTTCCATACATAAGGGTCGGGACTAGAACTCCATTGGGCACTGCCGTCTTTGTTTCAATCGATATATTTCTATTTGCGGTAATGACTTTGAGTGCACCATTTATTTTGTTTCCAGCTCCAACCCTTCTTCCGATATCTTTCTCCATTCTCTTGTAATACTCCATACTTTAATAATAATCCATACTTGTGCTATATGGCTAATCCGGCACTGGCGAGCAGTACAGGCGAGAGAGCTTTTAATTTGAGCTCCTATTTGCAGCATGACTCCGCTGTACAAGTGGGTAGCGTGCCGTCTGCCCTTGCACCGCATTCCCAGCATGGCATCGGGACGGCCGAGCGACTTCCGATGTTACACCTCACTTCTCTCCCTTCAGTGTGAGTTCCTTCTGAAATATTCATTTACATCCGTTACTCTCTCAACCACGACATTTTAATTTCTTAGCCAGCGATCCACTCTAATCAAATAATGTACACGTACTCACAAACGATTCGTTGCTGAATAAAACTGCACAGAAAACACTTCGGAAGAACGATAGCCATTGCAAAGACGAATAAAACAAACAAAAAAGCTGAAAATCGGTTGATAATTGCTCGAGTTATTGATGCGACCAGTTTAAAAAAAAGTTTTGAGAAAAACGCGTTTAAAGTTTTTAGTCCATTTTCTTACTATAAAATCATGTATCTTCTAAAATACGAGTATTTATACTTACATCAAACTATCGAGTCCTGGGCCATACGATGATTCTTCCTCTTTATATCCTGTGGTGTCCTTGACTTTTTAATTTTTTTATTGACCCTTTCCATGCGATTCTCAGCAGCTTTCACCCGGTTGGCGTCGCGGTCGGCGCAAGACAGTGGGTCCTACCTACTCTCATTAAAATGACAGTAACTCAGTCCATTTTCGGAATTTTCACCTCAAATTTAATACACATACTTTCGAAGGCGTAAACTTTAAATTAAAATAAAAAATATCACCCAATCACAGTGGCTATCCCCGAAGGCATATAATGCTATTCTGGCAGAAACGTTATTTTTTTTTTTAAAGAGAGGGAGTATTGAGGTACTACCACAGCTTACCTGAAGCTGTTATGGGACGCAGCGGCGCCCTTTCGTCAGGTTCGCTCATGCAATTACTAGGCCCGTTCCTCGTCCCTGGGGGACTCGGGACTTCAGAAGATTAATTGATTAACTAACTAACTTACCACCAAACCCCATTTCTCCGAAGGGATAGGCAGAACGGATAGATCGCCACACTGTTCTTTCTTGTCACAATTATCTAGCCTCCTCAACATACATACATACGTCATGATTGATTTGATTGATTTGATTTGTTTTCCTCGGTCTTCCTCTATTTCCTGTTCTGTTCACTTTATTTCATTCTTTCTTTCCGTGTGTCCATTATAATGAATCTTTCAATATTTCATACATAACGCTTTCATTCGCACACCAAACTTAACTAAAACTAACTAACCATCCCGCCGTTTCTCCAAGGGTTAGGCAGAAATAATGGACTGCCACACATTTATTTTCTGACATATTTCTCTCGATTCCTTAACATTCATACATCGTGTCATGCACGCGCGTCGATTTCTCTGACTCCTCACATGGCCGACATTCAATATTTGATTTATTTGATCGTGCCACGTTTTCCTCGGTCTTCCTCTATTTCTAGTTCCATTTATCTAGAACAAGTTTTTCAATATTAAATAGTCCATTGTTTTGGCCGAAACACTATGATACTTCAACATTATTACTGTTAAAATTTATACCACTGTTATAATATCACAATTTATTTTTATTCACTGAGAGTGTCGCGACAGCTGTTTCGCCAACCGATGTTGGCATCATCAGTTTATTGTAGCACCGTGATGATGCCAACATCGGTTGGCGAAACAGCTGTCGCGACACTCTGAGTGAATAAAAATAAATTGTGTTATTCAATATTCACATACTGACATAATATTGGGCATCCTGTATAACTAACTTACTAACTAATTAACCATCACGCTGTCTCCCCGAAGGGGTAGGTAGAAAGAATGGACTGCCACACTTTTCTTTCCTGACATATTTCTCACGCTTCCTCAACATTCATACATCATGTTATGCACGCGCGTCGATTTCTCTGACTCCTCACATGGCCGACATTCAATATTTGATTTATTTGATCGTGACACGTTTTCCTCGGTCTTTCTCTATTTCTGGTTCCATTTACATCATTAACATATAATTTATAATACACCCTGTATAATACATAGATAATTTATGTACATATTTGATTTTGTGATTTATTGAAATAGTTTCGATGATTGGGATATCGTTTTAATAAATAAGCAAATCCGTTACGTGGTGCTAGAGGAAGTAATGCCATCAATTGCTTATTGATAGTTTTTGAGTTTCCTGATTTGATTTAATGATCACCACACGAGATTAGATGAAAGGAAATTCATTATATGTGTAGTTGAGAGTTACACAGTTTCCAGTTAATGTGATGATTTCTGGGAAGGAAGCGGTTGATCGGTGGGGTTTGGCCAGCCGCCAAAACTGCTGGAGAATTCGTTATACAGTCACATTATGTATATATTAGGGGTATCCATATGTAATGTCGTTTTTTTCGATGCGCCATCTTTAAAATAGTCTCCTTCGGTCTGTTATGCAGTAAGGACGTGTTATAAGTTTTTATTATGTAACGGCTACCTGCTCGTGGCCTTGAGACAAAATAAAACGGTTTCTTTATCCCTCTGACGACAATGGTAGAGATGTGTCCGTTGGAACAATATCTGCTGAGCTGTATACTTTTTCAATATCATTTGAAAAATAAAACGACAGAAGCTACGAAGGATATTTGCGAGATTTACGGTGAAATGTTGGATTTCAGCAAATGCCAACGATGGTTCAATAAATTTCAATCTGGTAATTTGTGTTTGGAAAATGAGCCTCGAAGTGGACGACCTGTCCAGGCGGATGAAGCAGACGTAAAGTCTGAAATCGAAGACGATCCGATGCTGACCATTAAGAAATTATCGGAAAAGGTCGGTACATCCTGGTCCAGTACTCAAAGGATCCTAAAGATGTTGGGCAAGATTAAAAAATAAGGTGTTTGGGTCCCACACGCATTGACCGACCGCAACGTGGCTCAACGGCTCAGCATCAGCAGATTATTGCAAGAAAAGAACAATTAAGCCCATTTCTTTGTGGCTAAGTGACTGGTGATGAGAAATAGGTTTTATTATTAAATGCGGACAAAAAACAATGACTTAAATGCGGACAAAAAGCCGTTTCAACCCCTAAACGGTCATTGCATTCTAAAAAATGGTTATTATGTGTATGGTGGGATTCGAAAGGAATCATTTGCTTCGAACTATTGCCACAAGGTCGGACAGTATGGTCGGACAGTCAACAGTTGGATAGCTTTAATGAAGCACTACGCCAAAAGAGGCCAGCTTTGGTGAATAGACACGCCATTACTCTTCAGCACGATAACGCGCGACATCATGTTGCGAAATTGACGGGTAAAAAATCTTGGATGGGTCTTGCATTCTCCATAGTCGCCAGATCTCGCACCATCTGATTCTTATTTATTTCATTCTATGGAACATTTTTTAAGATATCAAAATTTCAATTCCTTAGAAGAGGTGAATACGGCCCTATCAGAATATTTTCAGTCAAAATCCGATGAATTTTACAAGAAGAGAACGGATGATTTGAAAAAAATGTGGCAGAAGGTTATAGATAATATAGGGTATCATTTTATATATGAAAAGTTAAATAAAATATAAGAAAAATAGTTTTGAATTTTATTGAAAAAAAACGACATTACTTATGGGTACCCCTAATAGTTTAATGTGTACACGATGTCCACTGGGCACGTAAATCAGGTTATAAATCTGAGAGTTCATTATTTCTTCTCGGTAATGTGAGGGGCGCGTAGTCATTGCTTAATGTACATTTGTTTCCAGGAATATTTGCGAATCCGTAACAAATTAGAGCAATTTTTTTTTAATGTATACAAATATTTGTAGACAAATAGGACTTTACCCATTGCGGGTTATCGTTTTAAGGAATAACCCGCTATGGGTGAAATCCAGTATTTGTCTACAAGTATTTGTATACATTCAAAATGTTGTAAAAAAACTGGTCCAAGATAAAAACAGCACAAAAATCTCCAGGCGTTATCTAGCAATGTATGTAAATGGCGGTAGCCTTTCACATTGCGTTAATAAAGATCTTTTGCTTAATGCTTAAGCCAATCTTAATAGATGGCGCTAGTGTATATTGAACTAAAAAATGTGAAGTGTAGTCCATCATTGTAGCATATATACATCTTCTAAAAATTTGTCAGACATGGTGGTCGTAATAAGGGCGCAATGGGGAATGTTGTATTACATAAAGCGTGCGCTTAACCCAACCAATGTCAGGTCATAAGTCCTGTAAACGCCTCGACCACCATATTCTGTTTCCAATTTGCATCCTCGTCTCTATTGAGATACAATTAATCCTTAAAATTAAAATTTTCCCTATATTGGACTAATTGGACTAAGCTGGGTATTATATCTAAACTAGGTAAAATATTTATTGTTTTTTGAACAATCAATGCGTAAAACTCTATATTAAATAATCAATGTGAATGAAAACGTCTGTTTTCTAGAAGTATTATAAGAATGACATGTTTCGCCTTTCTAAGGCTTAATCGTTTAATAATTTCTTTATGATTAAACAACATTTGATAGTGTCTTTGAAAGGCGAAACATGTCATACCCATAAACTATAATAAAACTTCTAAAAAACACCTTTACATTCGTATTCAGTTTTTAACTAACCGACCCGGCGAACTTCGTACCGCCTCAGAATCAATAAATATTGTGTTAACTTATTAGTTGAATTAAATTCAGTTATTTATTAAGTTAAAATAAAAACTCTAAATTAATTAAGTTCAATAAATGTGCAAAAATCAAAATGAAAAGTATTTGAATTACATTGATATGAATGTAATTCACATGGCACCAAGGGATTTGTTTTATGGAAGGGAATCGAAATGATTCGCGTAGTATTGTTGAATTACTTTCTGTTAAACTATTATATTTGCTGGATGGGACGCACTCTGGTTGATTTTTTCCGATGTTTTAATAGTTATTCTGCTATTCGGGACGGAGACAAATCCAACAAATCAAAGATCATCAAAATCGGTCCAGCCGTTCTTGAGTTATAAATGGTGTAACTAACACGACTTTGTTTTATATGTATTTATTATAATATTAGGTCCTTACATATGAAATTGGCGTTTTGCCGTACTGGCAACTTTGATCTCAAATATCTTCTCTTTGGTTAGGAATTCCAAATTCAAATTTATACAGCTATTTACTCAAGTATTTTTGTTTCGAAAATTATAATTCATTTGTTTTTTCCTCAATTGTTTTTTTTCTTTGCGTCACTCAGTTTACAAAATGGAAAACTTGAAATATCGCGTTATTTACGAGTACGAGTTCCACCGTGGCACCAGTGCTGCAGAAACGGCTCGAAGGATTAATGATGTGTATGGCGACGGTGCCGCAAAAGAAAACACAGTGCGTTTTTGGTTCCAACGTTTTCGTTCTGGAAATTTCGATCTGCAGAACAAGCCCCGTGGACGGCCGGAGACCAAAGTTGATAATGAAGAATTGAAGGCTATTGTGGAAGCGGAACCTAATATTATATATAGATAGATATGGAGTTTTACATCATTGTTTAGTTGTATATCGATGAACGTGCATGTTACGATTTATGAATGTGGAGGACGTTAGAGAGGTATGTCAGGAGAGAACGGTATGGCGGTCCATCATCTCTGCTCACCCCTCCGGGGAACGGCTTGATGGTTGGTTAGTTAGTTACATCATTATTCAAGAAACAATAAATACATTCGTTCCATGTTTTGAAATGATCATAATAGAGACAATATTTCATTTTCGTTGTGAAAGCATTCCTTTGTTTTTGAGTGTATTCTTGTAGATATTTCTGGAGAAACCAATAAGAAAAAGCGTGTTAAGTGAAGATCAGTTAAATTATTCTCCGCATCCTGTCCCAATGTAGTTTGGTTCTCTCGCTGGACGGGAAATGGAGAATGAAAATTCTTAGAATTCCCTCCGCAGTTCGGCAGAGTTCTGATGTTGCAGTCAACAACCACCCAGAATGCGGTATTATTTTAAAAAAATTAATTTATTAAGTTATAAAAAAAATACATTTCTTACAATTAGTATACTCGTATGTCATTTTTAATACAAGACACATGATACTCGCATAATAGTGCATCGACAATAAACTCCTGATATACAAAACGATTATAAGGCCGATCTTCACTTATGCAGCCCCAATCTGGGGCTATGCAGCTTCGAGTCACATACAAAAACTCCAAATCCTGCAAAATAAGGCTATCCGTTTATCGCTTGGTACGCCTTCATGGACCAGGATTACACAACTGCACCTAGAATCGGGAATCCCGATGATAGATGAATTCATTCTGAAACTTGCCGAACGTTTTTACAAAGGACTCCCTTCACATCCCAACCCCACAATAAAAGACCTCTCAAATTACGACCCAAACACTTCCAGCCGCCACAAGCGCCCAAAATCGATTCTCCTTCAGAGGAACACTCCGGGCCACACAAATCATGCCCCCGAATAAACTAACAACCCACCAAATCACCTTCCAACAATGTTCCCATCAGACGTAAGAGGAATAGCCACATGAGCTGAACCTCTGTAAGCCAGAAGATCCAAGTCCAAGTCGCATAATAGTAAAATGTATTATATAATAAAATACAAAATAAAAAAGGAGGATACTTCCATCTTCAGACGTAAATAAATATAATAATAAAAAACTGAACAAAGAAATGACATGTTTCGCCCTTCTAAGGCATTATCAAATGTGATAACATGTCATTTCCATAAAATATAATAAAACTTCTATTGTAGAAAACTGACGTTTTCATTCGTATTAATATGGAGTTTTACATCATTGTTCAAGAAACAACAAATAAACAAAGAAAGACTAATTAAAAGATTATTATTATGTATTATTATTGTTTAATATTATTTATTAGTTATTACTGATAAAAATATATTTTTTTAGTAATTATAGCATAGCCCAGGTTAATTTTTTAAATTTAAATGTATTGTTCCTTTGTATTGTATCAATTTTTTAATGCTTTTTTATATATATATATTTTTTGATTGGTCTTTCTTTGTTTAGTTTTTATTATATATTTATACCTGAAGATGGAGGTATCCTCCGAAACATGCCGTGTTTTTTTTTAAATATTTTGTGAATAATAAACAAAGTTTTTTTCAATTTCCAAAGTGTATTACTACGGAATTCCACAGTGTTAATGCTTTAGATATTTAATAAAATGTTTATTTTAACTGTTCAATAATATAATCTTGTTAATGCTCAAATGAGTTGTATATTCATAGGGCTACAATAAAACTAGTGTATGTTCATAAAATTTTGAGTTGAACGGAAGAATTCGAAATAACTTTGAGATGAAAATATCTCAAAGGACTGCATCTCGCGTTGTTGATGTCCTCGGCTGGGATTGCATTTTTGCGTCTGGGAGTCTGCGGCTATTCCGAGGCCGTGACCCGAGTGGCGGCACCTACCCCCGAAATAGCTTCCCTTCAATGGAACAAAGGCGCCGGCCGTGCGTCACCAGATCCCGGGACACCTCACCGCCCGCCTGCGTCATGCCGTCTGCCGTCTGCCGCATGCCGTCTCGCGCGTGACGGTCAAAACAACGCCATTTTATATTACATACATCTTTATTGTTTCTTGAACAATGATGTAAAACTCTATATTAAATTTTACTGAAATCTCTTGATGGAAGTTCATTTTCGGGTTATGGTCTAGGGTAGTGATTCCCAAAGTGGTCTATATAGACCCCCAGGGGTCTACGACAACCTGCAAGGGGTCCATGTCAGTGGAAAAAAAATTTGGGGGTCTATGAAATGAAAATGGGGGTCCACGATAGTGGATCTCATGTCGGATGGTCGAAATCGTTGGCGACCTATTTTTTTTAGCTCATTGGGGCAAACCAGTCGAAAGTTTGGCAACCTTTTTTTTGCTCATTTGGCAAAGATTGGACATTCTATTTTCCCAAATGAGCTAAAAAAAAGGTCACCAAAGGTCAACTGGCAGATTTTTCCCAATGAGCTTAATAAAAAAAAAGGTCGACAACGAATTCCGGCCTTTTTTTTCTTTTTCTTTCTCTGTTGGCCTGATTTAGCTATGTGTCAGCTCCAAACACTAATTTTATAGTTATTGATGAATGTGTAAAAAAATCAATATAAGGAAAGCAGGGGGTCTACACAAAATAGAAGAAATCGACAAGGGGTCTACGGGACAAAAAAGTTTGGGAACCTCTGGTCTAGGGCATAGAACGCTTGGCTCCTGATCCAGGGACTCGGGTTCAAGTCTGGAAACGACCAGATTCCTTCTTCATAATAATGGGTTATTTTCTGCTCATATTAAAGATTGTGAAATAAATTCTATTATTTTTTTTATGCATCAGGTCGTTTTAACGTTTTTAGAAATTAAAAAAGTCATAAAAAATAATGAATTTATAATATATAACCAATAAAATTTAAAATCAATTCCCATGCTCGATATGTTCCCGTTATAACTCCCCTCTCCTCATTCCTAATTATACCCCTTCCACTTTTATATTATACATAACTCGATCTCCATTTAGTATATAAGTGACCACTCTGTTTTATTTGTTTGTTAAAATCGTATACATTAATTAAGGTTACTTGTGACCGAAACATGTCTGGGTTCAGTGAAAATAAAAAGTGTTGTAATGCAAAGTATAATCATATTTATTCAAATATAAATTCACAACACAAAGAGAAGGCGAACATAGAAGGAATAATATGTAGTGTCTGAATTAAGTAATATTTATTGTATGGTGATCGAGGTGTTTACAGGACTTATGACCTGTCATTGGTTGGGTTACGCGCACGCTTTATGTAATACAACATTCCCCATTCCATGTTTCTTACGACCACCATGTCTGACAATTTTTTGGAAGTTGTATATATGTTAATATGTAACACCAAACTTCACATGTTTGTTTCAATCTACACACTAGCGCCATCTATGAAGGGATTTAAGCATTAAGCAGAAGATCTTTTTATGAACGCAATGTGAAAGGCTACCGCCATTAACGTATTGCTAGATAACGCCTGGAGATGTCACTCTAATTTATATGCTATAACCCGCAATGGGTAAAATCCAGTATTCGTCTGCAAGTATTTGTATACATTCAAAATGTTGTAAGTAATATTTGTTTTAGTGGGCTCCAAGATTCGGTGACGTGCCAATGCGATGGACGATCTGGGGTCACGTCACGGCTTCTTCCGAAAATGTGCTCTGACTGCTAAAGACTTCTGCCATTGGGCATCAGGCGGCAAGACGTCTTCTGCATACTGAATGATCAAACGCACAAATATTATCCGACATACCCGTTCACACAACGCATAGTAAGTATGTATCACAGATAAAACGTATAAAGACATGCGTAGAAATACAGGATGTATCGCCGAGAACGGTGCATAAAATTCGTATAAATAAATATATTATAGCGTCGTAGTTTAGAAGCTTAGATAGTCAGTATCAATAGGAAATGCCATTTAAAATCTACAGAATCATTAGTATTATATATATACATCAATAAAACTTCATTTTATTATTATTTAATATTATGTATTGTTAATGTATTGTGTAAACGGTGAAAATCTGGAACAAGTGGATGAATTTGTTTATTTAGACAATATGTTTACAAAGGATGTTTACTGCGTTGCGCGATTGTTAGTTTCCCCGGAGGGGTAGGTAGATTGGATGGACCGCCACACTGCTGAATCTTGACAGACTACTCGAGCTTCTTCTATATTCATACATCGTAACATGTACGCTCGTCGAATATAAAAGTCGTCAAAGTAAATTAATACGTGTTAAATTTTCATTATATTTGTTGATACGATAAAGCTAAAAGAAAAAAAATCTTTTTTGTTTTTAAGCATCCTATACATAATATATTTTTGGTTTCTTTAGTATAAACAAACTTTTACACATCTAAATACCAAATAAATATAAATAATATTTGATATGCTATCTTCATACAAACGTGATCATGATTAGTATTGGTTATGTATGACTGATGTTGGGAGGACAATTCATAGAATTTCGTTGGCAAGTAATTTGTGAATCTTTTGTGTGATTTTTCCTTACTTGTAATGTCTATGACCTCAAGTTATATTTTTTTCTGGTTTATATTCATATGCAAAATAAATACTCATGGAGCATCACGAGGTTAAATGTAAATAATAGTTATTTTCTTAACAGCAGAGGTGATATGAACTTTACATAATTGAACAATTCTCTACAGTTGAACAAGTCATTTGAATAAAGTGAAAAGACTTGAAAGTTTCACACTAATTAGGTTTTTGGTCACCCGTAGAGTTCTGCAAGGAAGTACGTGAATCTCGCGAGAACTATTTGCTTCTGAGCATATTAACTAACTAACTAACCATCACGCCGTCTCCCCGAAGGGACTGCCACACTTTTCTTTCCTGACATATTTCTCTCGCTTCCTCAACATTAATACTTCGTGTCATGCACGCACGTCAATTTCTCCGACTCCTCACATGCCCGACATTCAATTTTGATTTATTTGATCGTGCCACGTTTTCCCCAGTCTACCTCTATTTCTAGTTCCATTTATATCGTCAATATTTACTTTTAAACCATTATTTTTTCATTCATTCTTTCCATATTTTCATTCGACACGGAGTAATCACACATTCGTCTAAGAGATCTCATTTCTACTGAATTTATTCTACTTTCATCCTTCTTTTGCCAGTTACATGATTCGCTTCCATACATAAGGGTCGGTACAAGAACACCATTGTTTACTGCCATTTTAGCTTTTTTGTATAGGTTTTTGTTTGCAATGACCTTTGACCCCAACCCTTCTTTCAATATCCCTTTTCACTCGCCCATCTTTTGTAAACATACTACTCAAATACACGATTTTATCTACTTGCTCCAAATTTTCACCATTCACGCTATCCATGAACATACACGTTAGTGTCCTCAGGGCCGGATACGTCACAGACAGGAGTCATAAGGTTCGGAAAACAGGGCACCGTCTAAAAGTAGAGCACCGAAATCTCAGAAAAGTTTGCGTAAATATAAATCATTGCCAAATGCTTATCATATATTCGAAATCTATGAAAGTTTTTCAGGTAAAATAAATTATGAAGGTCGCATTATACGTAACGTTGTTTTCTGCGTTCAATCAACTGTCACATTGTCTAGATTTAATAGAAAAAAGCGGAAAATCAGAATTGATTGTTTACATTAAAACCCTTCACTGCATGGTGTATCAAATTTGTTACATAGCCAAAAATTAGCGTTAAAACGTCCTTTAAAAAATATAAGCAACCATTCATTGTTGTTACTGATTAGGTACATTCATAACTCACGTATATAGTTCATAATTTAGCCACGAGAGGCGCTATGAACGCCAAAATAATAGCCTCACTTGTCACTCGAAGACAAAATGTCAATTGGTGCAAATCGGTGATTTGAGATTCGTGTTTTCGACTTTTTTGGAGCGATTATGACGGAGAAAAAAATATTTACAGGCAGTCATGTAAGTGTATTAGGTATCGTTTATAATATAAATAAATTTACTATATTGTGTTTTGTCACTGAAATTGCTTTTTTTTAATATTGTATCAAATTTGATACATACGTATTTTATTGATTTATTCTTGTTAAAAGTTTTTCATTATTTTTTTATTCATTTTTCCTCTAATGTTTGGAGTTAGATACAATAGAAAATATTTATTTTACTGAAAATAAAAAAGTCATGCAGTAAAGGGTTAAAGTATAACAATACTTATCGCATATTAGGTTAATTTTGTTTTCCAAAATGTTATTTTTCTTGTTGGTGATCACTGCAGCAAAGGCATCTCTATCCTGCGCCATTTGGAACAGGTATTGAACTCTTGTTATTCCTGTCCACTCTTTAATGTTCCGCAGCCAGAACAGCTGCCTTCTACCAACTCCCTAATGTTCATTTGAACTCATATTTTGACTATCAATAAGAAAGTTTCTGTAACTCTGACGAAACTCCGGCGGGAGCGAAACCGGTCGGTTCGTTAAAACAAGTAAAGTGGTGTAAAAACAAAATATGAAAGTGTTTTCAAATTATTTTGAAAATGATGTCACTAATAAATTTGATCATATAAGTCCATTGTTTTGGCCGAAACACTATGATACTTCTACATTATTACTGTTAAAATTTAAAACACTATTATAATATCACAATCTTTTTATTCACTGAGAGTGTCGCTACAGCTGTTTCGCCAACCGATGTTGGTATCATCAGGTGTTACAATAAACTTTTGTAACAGCGGAAGAGTAGAGCGGAAGAAGGTATTATGAACAAAATTATGAAAGGATCGCTGCGTTGGTTCGGACATATGGAGCGCATGGATGGAAAAATAATGATTAAGAAAGTATACGTTAGTGATGTAAATGGAGTACGGAGCCGAGGCAGACCAAGGAAAACATGGCATGACCAAATTAATCAAATTTTAAAGGTTGGTCATGTTAGAAGTCGGAAGAATCGACGTGCGTGTATGACACGCTGTATGAATGTGGAGGAAGCTAGAGAGGTGTGCCAGGATAGAGTAGTGTGGCGGTCCATTCTCTCTGCCTACCCCTGCGGGGAAAAGGCGTGATGGTTTGTTTGTACAAAAAAAAAACAATTTTGCAAACTGCTTATTAAAATATGATTTTCTGTTTCTGTTAACAAATATTTCCTTTGAGACTTCGATTTTCTGAAAAATAATTACAAGTTAATTGCAAAATCACTATCTCAATAGACGTAACTATAGTAATTCAAATGGTGTATCGATTTTTTTGTTGGTCTTGAAGTGTGTCCAATCCATCAAAGTCTACTTTGTTTTACAAGCAAAACAGAAGAATCGTGAAATTGATCTTCTATTAGTGAAATTTGCTGGAAAATCGATCCAATTCCACAGTTGGAGAGCAGGTAGCTATACCAAGTAGGTACATATCACCGCAATTTGGTTACCGCTATAGTGTGTCAAAAAAAAACGTCCCTTGAAATTGCTGATAATATTTTTTTTGTATACAATATTTATTTATTGTAGAGTAACATAATTACAGTGATTGTTAATACACATACAAATGAACAAATTTACAGTTTATAAATAAAGACATACGAGGTCTGTTCAAAAAGTATCGCGAATTTTATATTTTTTCAAAAAGTATTTATTTATTCATGAATATCTATTTTGTCCCCTTCAAAGTAATTCCCCTCGGATATAATACATTTATGCCAACGTTTTTTCCAATCCTCGAAGCACTTAAAAAAATCATTTTTTGTGATCTTGTTCAGCTCCTCCTTCGATGCCGTCTTTATCTCCTCAATCGTGGCGTAGCGTCGTCCTTTCATGGGCCTCTTCAGTTTTGGAAACAGGAAAAAGTCACAGGGGGCCAGGTCTGGGGAATACGGTGGCTGCGGCACCATTACTGTGTTGTTTTTGGCCAAATATTCGCGCACAAGCAACGATGTGTGAGCAGGGGCGTTATCATGGTGCAAAAGCCAGTTTTTGTTCTTCCACAAATCCGGGCGTTTCTGGCGGATTGCTTCGCGCAAATTGCGCATAACTTGCAGGTAATATTCCTTATTGACCGTACTACCCTGTGGCAAGAACTCATGATGCACCACGCCCCTGCAATCGAAGAAAACTGTGAGCAAAACCTTCACGTTCGACCGAACTTGGCGCGCTTTTTTTGGTCTTGGCTCATGCGGCAGCTTCCATTGGGATGATTGAGCTTTGGTTTCCACGTCATAACCATAAACCCATGATTCGTCACCAGTTATGACCCTCTGGAGCACATTTGGGTCGTCACGGACCGAGTCCAACATCTCCTGAGCAATGTTAACGCGATGCTGTTTTTGGTCGAAATTGAGCAATTTTGGCACGAATTTCGCGGCGACCCGACTCATGCCCAAATCATTGGTTAAAATCGAATGGCACGAGCCAATCGATATGTTTAGGTCCTCAGCAACTTCTCTAACGGTGATTCGACGATTGGCTAATACTATTTTCTTCACTTTATCAATGTTTTCGTCTGTTGTTGACGTGCTCGGGCGTCCGGCACGCTCTTCGTCGTTCATATCTTCTCGGCCCTCTGAGAACATTTTGTACCACCGATAAACGTTGCTTTGGTCCAAGGTAGCTTCACCATATGCCACAGTCAACATTCGAAATGCGTCCGCGCACTTTATTTTGTTTTTCACACAAAATTTGATACAGATTCTTTGATCCATTTTTTGGAATAGGCAAAAATCGAAGACGAGCCAAAACACATCCAAGCAAAACAGCTGTCAAAAATTAACTAAACATTCAAAATGGCCGACCTTGTCAGCATAAGTAAGGGACATGAGTACCAACATAACGCTACAAAAAAATCAAAAATCAAATATACGTAGCCAGCGGAAATTCAAAATTCGCGATACTTTTTGAACAGACCTCGTAGAAGGTTACCCGCCGCTTCCCCAAGGCGGTTATAGGACGCAGCGGCGCCCCTTCGTCAGCTTCGCTCAAACAATCCCTGTATACAATAACAATTTTGTATACAATTGGTCTTTGAACCCAATTAATGTATACTGTTTTTTTTTAGCTATTATATTGATTCTCGAGACATGTGATAGGTAGTTAATCTGTCGCTATTTTATTGTCACACGAATTCTACGCCAGACCAAAGACAGCAACAATCACACTGCATCGTCGGGAATCGAACCCGGGACCTTCGGTATGGCAGTCAAAGCTTTAACCACTCTGTCACGAAGGTCGTCATGATGCTTTATTTAGTTCTTTTAACATCTTGGATATTTTAAACGTATCAGGGTTACTGCTAATCGCCATTATATCGACTGCAAACCGTAAAGGTACGTCCGCACCGAAGTGCCTGGGTTGGAGGCTAGGGGGATACCTGGCGAACCAGCGTATGGCGTACTATGGTACCGGCCACACTATAAGGTTCGCGCCAAGCGGTTGATCACAAGCCATCTGCGTAAAGACGCCAACCTATCCTCCGACCCTAGCACTTCGGTGAGGCCGTACCCTAAGTGTTTGATGTATTCTCCATCTATAAGTATTCCTCTGTCATCCCAATTTAATTCTTTCAAAACATATTCGAGGGTGAAAGTAAATAATTTTGGAGATATAGTATCACCCTAACAGCAAAGTATTCGTAAACTAAAAAAAAAATACAACGATCCATGGAGAGTCAAATGCTCGGGGTGAGTCTCCGAGACAAAATAAGGAATGAAGAAATAAGACGCAGAACCAACGTTGGCGACATCATGGATCGTACAGCTAAATTAAAGTGGCAATGGGCTGGACATATAGCAAGACAGGACAATACCCGATGGACATCCAGAATACTTTAATGGAGGCCTTGGACAAAGAAAAGGAGTGTCGGGAGACCACTTAAAAGATGGACAAACGATATTGCCCGAATAGCTGGAACGACCTGGATGCGGAAGGGACAAGATAAGGACGAGTGGAAGAAAATTGGAATTGGCCTATATCTAGCATAGACATAGACATAAGAGGGGTACCCACCGCTTACCCGAGGCTGTTATAGGGCGCAGCGACGCCCTTTCGTCAGCCTCATTCATTCATTTCCCAGGCCCGTCCCTCGTTCATCCGGGACTGACATTAATTAATTGTTATTTCATTTACGAAAATCAAAGAGACACCAGGCCACATTTAAGCTACCAACTCTTTGTTTCCCTTTCTATGCCCCGCACTTACAAACACAAACACATGGTATATACAGCCAATACAATTATCTTATCTGTAATGGAATATAAAGCAAAAATCTTAAAATTATTAGTGTAAGGAAGGCGGGACACAGTTGGGGGGTGGAAGAGAGTAAATGTTGGGTTTCGGGAAACAAACAGTAGAGTTAGTAGACAGGGGAAGAAGAGTTAGAAGTATTTGAGTAGAATATACATGACAAACCTGTGAACGTTTAATTACATCTTTAAATTCTAAATGAATGGGTGACTCCGCGCCCCACTATGGTGGAAGTTTCGACTTCGGGTCAGGACAGTCGACTGGGAGCCAGCGATGACAAAAAAATTCAGGAGCAGTCGCCCCAAGATAATGAGTCTAACTTGCAACAGATGAGCAGAATAACAAAATAACATGAGAACAAACAAACAAAACGAAACAACAAGAGTTATTATAATCGTACAGGTCAGTTAGCCAATCATGAATATGTGAATAAGTGTACCACATTGTTGACTTTAGTCTATGTAAATTTATGTTCACGACCAAGATAAAAAATGGCGAAAAAACAGAGAAGTACGGACAGCAAAACCGTACATTACTTTTATGACTCAGAGGACACTTTCTGATGGACGCATAATAGCAGTCGTTTCGCGAGCACTTTCCGCTTCGTTCGCTCCCTCCTCATCTCGTTTACTCTTCACCAGCGTAATATTATTATTGTGCTCGCTAGAATGTTCAAAAGTCGAATCTGAATCAGTCTCCGACCGCCATTAGCGTTGGGAGGTCGCCTTTTCCTGTCGATTCGAAAGTGCGCGCGCATCATCCCGTATACGCCAAACGTATTCTAACAAAATAAAACATTAAGTAAAAAGTGCATAATATAAAAACATCCTACACAACTAACAATACTGTTGATACAACACTTTTACATAAGTGTTTATTTAACTAATTTGATAGTTAAGTTAAACAAGATTTCGTCGTTTTTTTATTGTTATAAACGCGCAGATTTGCCGCGTTGGTCGTTCGAATTAAAAATTTTGAAAATAGAAGTTTTTTTCGAAAGCTGTGTTCTTTTTTTAAACCATAAACTTGAATGGTTTAGGTTATTTAGATTCGGTTTTGGATTACGATTTTTAGAACGTGAGTATTTTTTTGTTTGTTTACTTATCTGTGTATTATAAAAGTACTTTTAAATACGTGGTATTAGTGTGCACACCGAAACCTGTTTAAAATTTAACTACAAGGTGAAATACTGATTTATGTAATATTTTTATATATACTCGTACATAAGAAGTTGTCATTGAAAAAAAAAAACAAAGATATATTTTGTTTAGTTAATGGTTACGTATGCAAATTGAGCGTATACTCGTAGCTGTAAAAATATGTTTGACATTCTACAATATATACATTATTATACTATAGTAAAGTTAATAATTATAATATTGAAAGCTATTCGTCTTTTAAATGAGGTTGCAAAAGAGATATACCTCTTTGGATGCAATTATGGACAATTCGTTAATACCCTTACGATAAAGGCAGCAAGGAAATATAATTCATAAGGTTCTATGTATATTTGCTTTTGGCTCGCGCTGTAATGATGTAAGGACTTTTTTTTTTAAACAAAATAATAATAATAATGATTTTAGCGAAATCTCTTAATGGAAGTTCATTTTAAGTAATATTATAATTAAATTGAACGATGTATTTTAAGAACTACTTCCACTTTTATCTTCATTTCGACAGCAAGCCTAGCGAAACCGGTCGCCATCGAAATAAAGACAAAAATGAGGGTTGTGTAAAAACAAATATCTTTTTATTTCATTACAAGATTAGCAGTATTTGTAGGAATAAGAGTTTAATTTGACTAGTTTATTACATTCGACAAGTTCATTTCTCGTTTCTTGGCTACCTCGCTGGCGGCACGGTAACGCGCGTGGTACCTAAAATAATTTACGATGACGAACGATGTAACAGCCTTCGAAACGTTGATTAAATAATGCACTAATAAGCATGTAATAAACGAAATTAAGTGATTATCTCATTTCAATCAATTAAATAGGCTGTTTACTGAAATGTTATTTATGACCATGGGATTTGATTTATTTATGAATTAAAACTTTGTTTTTTCTACTGTTGGGTATATTTTCATCGACATGCTTTCAAAATATTAGCCTTGATAGTAAATAAAATATTTATTATCAACTAAGTAACAGTTTTATGTATTTATTGTTTAATGATGTTAATCTCCGTATGAAATAAATAATACCCACAAGTGAAAATGTCGGTTTTCTAAAACCTTTAATTAGTGGGAATGACACGTTTCACACTGCTAAGGTATTATCAAATGTTTTATATAATTTTATTTAGTTTTCTCGACGATTAAAGTAATTTATATAACTTCGAAACATGTCGAATAAAACTTTCTCAACAATAAATAATTAGAGGATAATTTGGATTGCTGTGTAAAAGCTAAATTTGGTTATGCAGAAATGAAGCTGAACACATTTTGTTATTCTATCCCTAAATCACTTTATTGTGGTTTTATATATTATGTATATGGTAGATAATAAATTTGTACGCATCTATAAGACCTGTGTGCGACCAATCCTCACATATGGCATTGAATCGAGGGCAGACACTGCCAAGACAAAGAGCATGCTCAGGACAACCGAGATGAAAACACTCCGCGCTATAGCTGGCAAGACCCTATGTGATCGAGTTAGGAATACAGCAATCCGAGAAATCTGCGAGGTCGAAGATGTGGTCAGATGGGGACGTCAAAGACGGCGATACTGGCATCAACACGTAGAAAGGATGAGCTCAAGCAGGATTCCACACATAGCCCTCCATGGAACGCCAAATGGACAACGCCGACCAGGAAAACCCCCGAAACGGTGGAGAGAAAGCTGGAGTTCAGCGTCTCAAGAGAACTCGCCTGAAATAACAGACTCCTGAGTCTACCAAAAGTGAAGAGAGAAGATATTTTTGTAATTTTTATATAAAAATATTGCGACCTATTGTGGAGAGAACCCTTAAAGATAGGATGATACCCAATGAAGAAATTCGATAATCCGGCAAAATTTAAGACAGTGAAATGAAGTAGGCAGAGAAGACGATTTCGGAGAGACCACTTCGAGAGAATGGATTGAATTGATTGAACTGCAAGAATTCCTAAGATCGTGATGCACGAGACTCCAGAGGGCCGTCGACCACCAGGATGACCACCAAAGAGATGGAGAGAAGGCTGGTCGTCTTCATCACAGGAAGAAAGTTGATATCCTGCATAAAAAGATCGCAAGATCTACAATCAGAAAAAGAAGAAGAAGGATATTTAATTAAATCAAATATTTTAATTATTTGTAGAACCGATAATCTTATCTAGGCATAGACCTGGTGGGGGGAGCTGATCTGCGGGAAGAAATACAAGCCCTAGTAAACAAGGCAGCTGCAATCTCTGGGGCTCTAAAATCCACAATATGGAAAAACAAAGACATGGCTATTAAGAATAAGATGAGAATCTATAAAGCATGCGTAATACCAATAATAACATATGGCGTCGAAGCAAGGACAGACACAGTAAGGACCAAACAAGTTTTGAGGACTTCCGAAATGATAACACTGAGGACGATAGCAGGCAAGACACTGAGGGATCGCGTGAGGAACACCAGAATAAGAGAGATATGTGAGGTTGAGGATATTATAAGATGGAGCAGACAGCGAAAAAGGGACTGGACGGTCATGTTCAAAGAATGGACTCCACCAAACTCCCCTATTTTGCATCAACCTCATGGGACTCGTCCTCGTGGAAGACCTCCTAAAAGATGGATGGACAGCTGGGAATCAACCTCACAAGAGGAGCAACTCTCTGGAAAACAGACCACGTAGGTCTACAAAAAGGAAGAAGAGAAGATGAAGAAGATAATCTTATATTGGCATAATAATTAAATAAAACGATGTTTTTTAACTACTTCCACTTTTGTCTTTATTTAGACAGCGACCGGTTTCGCCAGGCTCGCTGGCATCGACCAGTCTGTCGATGCCAGCGAGCCTGGCGAAACCGGTCGCTGTCTAAATAAAGACAAAAGTGGAAGTAGTTAAAAAACATCGTTTTATTTAATTATTATTTAAAATGAACTTCCATCAAGAGATTTCAGTATAATCATTTGATTATCTTATATTGGCATTCTTGACCATTGAATTCACTAAGGCAACACCAATAAAGTTATCTTTGTCTGTCTTGTTCTACGGACATTATGTATCTGAAATAGGAAGTACCTAACCGGAAATGTAATCTATAAATGGCTGTAAAAACCTTAGACATTCCGTTTTAGTGAAGTGTCTCCCCGAGAGGAATAATAATTGACATATGCCTTATATGGATATACGTGAACACTTTACGCTTTTGATTATGCATAAAAAAATGATATACAAAGATTATTATGAAACCTTTCTATAATTCAAGAGAGAGAAGAGAGAGATATAGAGATAGACAGAAAGAGAGAAATAGATAAAATAGAGTGAGAGGGAAAAAAGTTGACAGAAAAATGAGTAATAAAACAAAAGAATTTTTATACAAAATTTCTTTATTATTATGTATTTAGTGTGCTTCCACTTGTGTTTATGTTCGACCGGTTTCGGCAGCTTTCTGCCATCTTCTGGTCTAGATCCATGAGGGCAAGCTGCCGAAGCTGGTTGAACATAAACACAAGTGGAAGCACACTAAATAGGTACATAATAATAAAGAAATTTTGTATCAAAATTCTTTTGTTTTCAATATTTAAAATGAACGTCTACCAAGATATTTCAATTAAAAACATTAATTATTAGAAAAATGAGTGACAGAGAAAATAGAATGAGATAGAGAAAACAAAGTGACTTAGAAAAAAATAGTGAGAGAAAGAGAGCGAGAAAAAAAACGCAAAATTGCCGCACATAAGCTTTGCGAAACTCTCGGCTTGCGCTACAAAAATAAAAATAATAACGATAAATAAAGCGCTATTTTTATTAATTAATTATCTCAAAGGCGCTGTGTTTAAAACTAAAATAAATTAAAATAATAATAGTGGTTACATTGATATATTGTTTCTATTAATGTTAAATTTCAAACATGACAATATTTATATTAATTAGTAAAAATAAATAACTAACCATCACGTCGTCTCCCCGAAGGGGTTGTCAGAAATAATGGACCTCCACACTGTTCTTTTCTGACTTACTTCTCTCGCTCCTCAACATTCATGTATCGTGTCATGCACGCACGTCGATTTCTCAGACTCTTCACGTGGCCGACATTTAATATTTGCCAGAATATTTGGTAAATTCATCCAATTCATTCAACCATCATTCTGGTAAATTCTTTAGCATATAGAATGGAATAATACTCCTGGCGGCTTCTAACAATACGTTAATAGGCGACAGCATTCGCATTGTGTTAATAAGGTAGTTTGCTAAATGCTGAAAATCATTCTCCATAGATGGCGTTAGTGATGGCGTTAGCATATGATAGCTAATTGGGGGATTGACAATAAACTTTCTTTTTCCCCTGCCAAGACGTCCGGCATGCTTCTCCGTGGGAACCTAAATCGTAACAGGAACCCGGTCATACGGATGAATGAATCTAGCATCAAGTTTGAGAATTCACTTCGATATCTTGGTGTTCAGGTCGATGTGTCGCTCTCTTTCCTTGGGCACGTCAAGGCTGTGTCGGAGAGTTCTGCGAATTTGTTTATGCAGGTCCGGCGTTTGAGTACTGCGTCCTGGGGCCTTCGAACGCCGGCGACTCGTCTACTATACCAAGCCGTGTATGTGTCAAGAATCACATACGCGGCAGGAGTGTGGTCGGGACGTCTGGCTACTCGGACGGTATCCTCGGCGCTGCTTAGAGGCCAACGCATACCTCTTCTTGCACTGACCGGTGCTTACAGGACTGCGGCCTCAGTGGCGCTTCCAGTTATAGGGGGAGTTCTTCCTGCCGACCTGGAGGTGCTTGAGGCCGTTGCTAAGAGGCGCCTTAAGCGGGGTGAGAGTGTGACCCATCTGGGTATTACATTCAACTCCGATGAGGATGGTTTCACCGCCCTGTGCAGGGGCTTAAGAGAGGTTACTCTGTCGGCATGGCAGGAAAGATGGAACATCTCTCCTAGAGGAAGGTGGACTTACTCCTTCTTCCCCTCTGTGACTGGGAGGATGGGTAGTGAGTGGCTGCGATTGGACCATCACGTTGTGCAGATGCTTTCGGGGCACGGCAATTTCCGTGCCAGGCTCTATGATCTTAGTCTGGCGCCGGACCCGGAGTGTGTGTGCGGCGGGGGGCCCCAGACGGCCCACCACATCCTCTGGGAGTGCTGTCTCTTGCAGAGTGATAGAGATATCATGATTGAGAATGTGACAGTGGATCATCGACCAATTTGGAATAGTGACTTAACAAGTAGCGATAAAAATTTCAGTTGCCTTCGTACTTTTATTCGTGCGTGGACAAAACTTTTTAGTGAAATGGATGTGTAATTTATTTACTCCCCTATGTCTTCTCGTGCCATGTTGTTGTTTCTATAAATTATTTGGCATTATTTGTTAAAATTGTCATTGTTTTTGGTTGTGTTATTATTGCTATTATGATTACTTTGATAGTTATAAATAAATGATTATTATTATCTTTGTCTTTGGTTATGTTATTATTATGGTATTATTGCTATTATAATTATTGTGATAATTATGAATAGTATGTTCGCTATGATTGCTACAATAGTTTTGTGCATTTTAGTTTTGTTTTCTGTTTCTGCGCCCCTGAGTTGCTGCTCATGGATGTTGCCACTGGCTCCTGTTCATTGGTTTTGTTTTGACCGGAAGTCTACACTGCCCCTTGGTGGGTGTGTTCTGATCTACTTTTCTCTTTATAATGTGTCTTTTATAAATACTGTTTTTTTTTTTTTAAATTAATTTCTGCTCTTTCTAAAACCTGTCCTCCATCCATCCCATCCCAATTTATTCATTCTTACTTAACATCTTCCCGCCTCTCTCATACACCATCTTCTTCTTGTTTTAAAGTTTAGTTTGTTATATATTTGTCCTATTGTGTATTGTGAATTAATGTGTGTTTTATATCATTTTAATGTGTTTTTTTTTTCTTTTTACTAATTTAAGGTGTGCTTTATATAATATTTACTTCTGATTTTATTTCATAATAAAGAGATGTGAGGCCGCGCGGGAGATATATAAGGTTAAAAGAATAGATTAAATGTGGTCTGTCACCCTTTTGATTGATGACAAGAAAAGGCTAAATTAAATTAACGTAAGTCCCGGATGGACAAGGAACGGGCCTAGATAGTGCAGCGAGACTGACGAAAGGGCGTCGCTGCGTCCTATAACAGTCTCGGGTGGTGGTGGGAACCTTATATAGATGGCGTTAGTGGGTGGATTGTATAGGTTAATCTTGAAAAAAGAATCACAAGTGTAATCAAATCTACATAGATGGCCAATTAAAACTGACACGTGAAAATAGATAGGGATTTGAAGTATATATACAGCTTCCAAAATTTGTCATGCATGATCATAATAACAAAGGTGGAATGGGGAATGTTGTAATTACATAAAGCGTGCGCTTAACCCAACCAATGACAGGTCATAAGTCCTGTAAACACCTTGATCATCCATATTCAGTTTCCAGTTTGCGTCTTCGTCTCTATTGAGATACAATTAAATTTAATATTTGATTGATTTGATCTTGTCACGTTATTAAAGTATATATTATAGTTTACTATCATTAAGTTAATAGTTTAATACTCTCATCCTCAATATTCATACACCGTGTTATGCACGCACGTCGTGATGAAAGTCAGATATGTTTTCAAATAAGAAAGGTAGTAATATATATATTTTTTTAAATAATCAAAAGCGGAGTTAACGCAAGAATAATTGTTTAAATTAAATGGAGTTTAACGAAAATGCATGTCTGAGAAAGCTGATTTAAAATTATGGCTACAATTTGGTTTGCAGCCTATCCCCTTGGTCTTTCTCCCAGGGCATGGCGTGATGCTTAGTTAGTCACTAGTCACAAAACGCTCGGTTAATGTATGCAAAAATGTTAGATACACATCTCCCCTATCACCAGCTTGTGTTCGGGTGCATGTATGTGTATAGAGAAACCTATATGTGATGTATTTAAGAGTACATATTACTATATGCGCATGTATGTATGTACTCGTATATTTGTGCTTTTTTTATTAATCGAATATTCGTATTTGAATTTAATGGGAAAATTCATGATACTCGTCTTTCTGGACTTACGTTTCGGAGACCGTTGCAGTCTCCATCTTCAGGGTGGTTATAGCCACACTGAAGATGAGGTTGAAGATTTAAGGCCGTGCCACACTGTTTGAAACAAGCTCTCCACAGGGGTGACCTTGGTGGAGAGCTGTGGAGCCCACGGTTGGGGTAACGTCCAAATACTGTTGTAAACAAGCTCTCCACATGTGGAATGCGTGTTTAAACGGTGGATCCACACGCATTCTATGCGCGTCCGTCCACAAAGTTTGTTGAAGGTCAAACGAATTTTGGTTTCAAACAAGTGTCTACACAGTTTTAAACCGCCGGTGGAGACCGATGTGGAGAGCTTGTTTAAAACAGTGTGGCACGGTTTTAATATTAAAGTTTTTCAAAGATCCCAAAAACATATTGCTACCAGTCGTGAAAATTAACTCAATTTCTAATATCATATAGACACAAGTCCTTTTAACAAATTATTTCTGCATATTTTTACTCTTCAATAACACATTCAGCCTATATTTTTCTGAAACTGTTTCTCTCGCAATGACCTGAATACCTGTGTTGGTCATATTGTATAGGTGAACGGAATATTACTAAAGGTTCATCAGAATTAGGGTGAAACTCCACCCTAAGTCCTACAACTACGATATAATGGGGCTACGTATTCCTGAAAAAATCAATACCAAAAACCCTTTCATCCTATTTGACTCGCCTCCCTTGTCACGCATTTTTTTTTGTTAGATTCAAAAAAATTAAAACAACTAACTTTTAAAATTTAAAACGCTGTTACTGCATCACAATTTATTTTTATTTTTCGTGTCAACTGTTTCGTCAATCGATGTTGAAATCATCAGATTAAATTAAGACAATTTATAATGTTGAAGTATCATAGTGTTTCGGCCAAAACAATGGACCACCAGATATGTTTAATATTTGATCATAATAACACTGCATTTTGATGAAAAAAGAGATTTTTAATTAAATATGTATAAGCATTTTAAGATTCTATGATAACCATAATGTATTTTAAGAAAAACGCGTTTTGCGTTATTTTAAAATAGGTGTGTAAAGATAACATCTTAGATTTCCGGAACCCAAACGTATTTGATGAGCTGCATATTTATTTTTATTTAATTCAATTAATGTCTCAAGAGTTTCATACTAATAATAATAATAATAATATGTTAACTTTAAAAGCGCCCTTTTTGTGATGTAACCATCTCAAGGGCGCGTTAGTCAATATAAAGTAAGACTTACATTTGTAATAACTGTTTAATTTAAAACAGTGTTGTTATTATTGTATCTAAATATTTTTATTATATTTTTTATAAAATTATCACGACTCTTGTTTCGCCAACCGATGCCAACATATATGTGCTTTGTTTAAAAAATAATATTTTATTATATAAATTTTAATATAATAAAGAGTGTTTCAAATAATGTGGTTTAGATACAAATATTAAAAGTATATTATTATTTTTATTTATTCAGTTTGTGTTGAAGCATCAAAATGTTTCTGCAAAAACATTGATTATCTAACATTTTAAAATAACCTATAAAATATATCAAAGATAATGTACACTATTTAGAAAATGTTTGCCCCATTTATTTCTGTTGTGGATTCGCATTTGAATAACATACGCATTCGATAATGTAATGTAACATACGCATTTGATAATAAAACGTTTGTTTTCTCGAAGTTTTATTATATTTCATAATGCATTAGCAAGGTGATAAATGTCATTCACATAAAATATAATAAAGCTTCTAGAAAACAGACATTTTCACTCGTATTACTTATATACCGTCGGTTCAAAGGTAAAACTCATTAAGTGACATTTCAATTTTTTCTCCTTTTCTTGTAACTTCCGCATCAGACTTGTGAATTCTACGTCAGAAAACAATCACCAAGTGTATTTATTAAAGAATAACAGTTATTCTTTAATAAAAATACTTGGTGATTACTTTCTGACGTAGAATTCACAAGTCTGATACAGAAATTGCAAAAAAAAAAAAAATCAAATGTCACTTACCTTTGAACCGACGATACTATATTATGGAGTATCATATAATATCATGGTTCATGAAATAATGGCTCGGCAACACTGTGGAATTCCAAAGTAATATACTTAGGAAATTAAAAATAACTTTGTTTAATCCACTAATTATTAAAAAAATATTTAATAAACACGACATATTTCGGAGGATACCTCCATCTTCAGGTGTAAAAATATATTTTTATTATTTATTATTAGTGGATTAAACAAAGTTATTTCTAATGTCTTAAGTATAATAAATAATATATTTGGTGTTGCCATGTTTTTGTCGGCTTTCATATAACTTTTCCATTCACAATACTTTTATATATCTCTTTAAATATTCTTCCTTTATCCATTTGTTATACGAGTATATGCCCAAACCAATACTTACATTTCTTACTAATTTAAAAAAAAATGTTATTTGAAATTTCATGGTAGAAGTACATTGTAAAAAATTAAAATAAAATAAAAATTAAAAAAAAACATTTTCTTTAAGTTGAAAACCGCTAATGTTTGTGCCTACGTCTTCTGATGTTGGTTCTCACTAAACTAACTAAATATACATTTTGAAAAGATTTTTTACAATTTAATTTATTTTCATTCTTACTTATTGCTTCGTTCGGTATTATATCGTACATTGTTTTTCCACATTATTCTTAGCGATCTAATTTCTACGACATTTACCCATCCTATTTTCATCCTTATTCTGCCAATTCCAATCTTCACTTATACCAACACTTACATAGTCTATAGTGTGCAAATGTTAGTTGGTTGCTTCAGTCAATATATTTTTATTGGCTGTGATGATTTAGCAAGCATTTTTTCATTTCATTTCAGGAATTTCCGAGATCTGGTTTTGAAGTATTTAACTATTTAAATGAGACTACATATACATATGACGTGATTATTTACAAATTGATTTCTAATTACTGCTTAATCCATGGGTTCTTTGAACTCGCCGACAAGTGGTGGTGTCACCATTCACGATTCTCACTGGCCAGTGGCAGAAACTAGTTGAAGCCAAACGAGGCAGATTATTTAGATTAGATCCCGGGTAAGTACTGTTCGCCTTACGTTTTTTATTTGCAGTACCTACATATTATGTACAAACAACTTAGTCCTAACGGATTTTGAATTCAAAATATGTAAAACTAGATTATCTTCCTACTCAAACGTGCTCCAAGATCTTTGACAGCTTTAGGATAACGGGCACACTATCATTTGGCTTTTAACATATAAAAAAAATATTTGCGTTTTTATGTACACTAACTAACTAACTAAATAACCATCACGCCATTTCCCCGGAGGGGTAGGCAGAGAGAATGAATCGCCACAATGCTCTGTCCTGGCACACCTCTCGGGATTCCACTAAATTCATACATCGTACCATGCACGCACGTCGATTATTCCGACTTCGAATGTGGCCGCCTTTTAGTAATTGATTAATTTGGTCATGCCATGTTTTCCTCGGTCGTCCTCGGCTTCTTTTTCTACTCACGCTGGTTGTGTACAACTTTTTAACCATTCTACTCTCATCCATTCGTACCATATGTCCAAACCATCTCAGGGATCATTTTTTAATTTTATGCATGACGCAGTCATCTGCTTTACATTTCTGTCTTATTTCATTGTTCGGCATTCTATCATACAACGTTTTCCCGCACATTCTTCTTAGTGATCTCATTTTTACGGCGTTTATCCTGCTTTCATCCTTCTTTTGCCAGCTCCAAGCTTCACTTCCATACATGAGGGTTGGCACTAGAACTCCATTGTGTACTGCCATCTTTGGTTCTGTGGATATATTTCTATTTGCAGTAATGACTGAGTGCGCCATTTATTTTATTCCCAGCACCAACCCTTCTTTCGATGTCTTTCTCCATTTTCCCGTCTCTTGTAAATATCTCTTGATTAAATGTCTTTTGTATTATGTACATATTATATTTTAAAATTATTTAAAATTATGATTTATATTTAAAGTATTATTATGACTGACGTGCAAATAAAATAAACTCAAAATTGAAAAAACTGTATTAAAATTTATAAAAAAATATTATGGAATTCCAGTGTTAACGCCTAAACCCTTCATTGGATGTGTAGCAAGTTTACTACAAACCGAAAAAAACTACTATAATCTGTATAGAATATTTAAATATTCATACATATTCTTGATGTACGAGTACGCTACACTCTACATTCCCATTTACCTATTGACTAACTTATTAATTAACCATCACGCCGTCTCCTCGAAGGGGTAGGCAGAAATAATGGACTGCGACACTTTTCTTTCCTGACATACTTCTCTCGATTCCTCAACATTCGTACATCGTGTCATGCATGCACGTCGATTTCTCCGACTCATTTCGTGGCTGACATTCAAAATTAGATTTATTTGTCACGTTTTCGTCGGCCTCCATCTGTTTCTAGTTCCATTTATATCATTAACGTACTTTTTTTACCATTCTTTCTCAATTTATTCTCTCAATGTGTCCAAACCATCTTTATGTTCCTTCCATTATTTTGTTCATAATACTTTCATTCGCTTCTTATATTTTCATTAGACACTCTCACTCTATCATACACATTTTTCCCCCATTCGTCTAAGAGATCTCATTCTGAGAGACGACAACTGAGTTTGAGAGTGTAAAACCAGTTTAATCTCTCAACCTGACGAAGTTCCAGCGGGAGCGAAACCGATTGGTGTTACCAAATAATATTAAATTGAATACAAATTTAATAAAGTTTAAATACATGTGTATTTTTTGAACAGTAATGTAGCCGTCCATTTCAAATTTATATACTCAATATATAGTTACGTATGGAAGCGAAGCATGGAACTGGCGAAAGAAGGATGAAAGTAGAATAAATGCAGTAGAAATGAGATCTCTTAGACGAATGTGTGGAAAACTGTGTATGATAGATATGTATTTACTTCTTGTTAATAACATACACGATACTTATAGATTTTTTGTGATTTTTACACCAAGGTAAATGATCTCATATCGAAGTGGTTAATGCCTGCCATGTTTGTAAGTATATAAAATTATAAAAAATGGGTTGAAGCGATAAACTTTTATGTACGATTGTGTGTTCTGATTTCCCTGGAACTTTGTAAGAATGAAATTAACCAGTTTTACTGTTGTTACATTGTGCTTTGTTATTCTTACATTGCAACTGGTACCTACCTTCAGTGTACTCCAATCTATCTACGTTATCTATGTAGCATTGTATATAGGTATACTAAATTGATCGTATTGCAATAATTTGAGTGTTTTATGCGATTCAATTTAATGCTTTTATCGAATATATATATTGTATTAACGTTTTTTTTTAAATATTATGTATGAAAAAAATCCATATTCCATTAATATAACTGCACTGAGTATTTTGACTTTTAAAAAAAATGGAACATTGAAAAAATAAAGTAAAAATGCTAAATGCAGTTATATTTATTCAAATATGAATCCACAACACTATTTCCACTTCATTTTTTATATTCATAAAAATGTTTCAATACACTCTATATATGTGAAAAAAACTTCAATTTAAATTGTTCATTCTTAAGTATGTTAAAAAAAAATAAACACTGAGACGTGGATTTGAGACAACGAGATAATTAGATGTTGGGGAATAGGGATGAGACTTTTATTATTATTATTATTATTTTGTTGAAAAAACTCCTTACATCATTACAGCGCGAGCGAAATCGATGTCAAGGGTGAAAAAAGAATAGGAAATATATATAGAACCTTATGAATAGGAATATGCCAGTTATTTCCTTGCTGCCTTTATCGTAAGGGTATTAACGAATTCGCCATAATTGCATTCAAAGAGGTCTATCTCTTTTGCAACCTCATTTAATAGACGAAACGCTTTCAATACATGAGAACTTCGAAGAGCCTCTGTGCGGCAATTTGAGGCATAAAATAATATATACCCCCTTGCTCTGCTATTACTATGGGGCACGTATAGATTTAGTTCTCTCAGTATTCTTGGATTGTTTATGTGAGACTATCTGTAGGTGAGACCCAGAGATAAGACTTAGAGATGCTACATAAATATGAGACATAGAAATGAGAAATAAGGATGAGACATATAGATGAAAAATATAGATGTGACCCAGATATTAGATCTAAAGATGAGTCTCAGAGATGAGACATAGAGATGAGAAATAGAGACGTAAAATAGAGGTGAGACCCAGACATGAGACATACAGATTAGACTATATATTTGAGACACAGAAATAAGGCACAGAGATTAGACATAGAAATGTGAGAGAAGAGGCATAGAGATAATATGGGACATAGAGAATATACGAATAAATAATTACAATTCGAATGATACTTTATTGTGATATGTAAGAAATAAACAACTCTTGATTATTAAACCGTTTATAGTCTCGTGCAAGATGCGATGGATTCATAATAAATTATTTTCACAATGGCGGGATTTTATTTCGCAAATATGCGAATCCGGTTTTGTTAAGTTGAGATGCTGGTTAGTTTATCTTGTACAGGAAGTCCGCCGCCGCATCCTTGGCCCTGGAATGGCATAGCGGGGATTAGAACCTGTGTGCCAACTTCTCTCCCTACACGCTCTTATCAAAATCTCGTATAATTGAGCATCATGACCGCTAGCCATATTATTTACAGTTAGCTTGTATTATTTGCATACCCTCAGACAAGGAATTTATAATACTCTATAATAATAAAAAAAGAACTTACCATCACGCCGTCTCCCCGAAGGGGTAAGCAGAAAGAATGGACCGCCACACTTTTCTTTCCTGACATATTTCTCTCGATTCCTCAACATTCATACATCGTGTCATGCACGCGCGTCGATTTCTCTGACTCCTCACATGGCCGACATTCAATATTTGTTTTATTTGATCGTGCCACGTTTTCCTCGGCCTTTCTCTATTTCTGGTTCCATTTACATCGTTAACATATAATTTTTTTACCATTCTTTCTTAATTTATTCTTTCCATATATCCAAACCATCTTAATGATCCTTTCATTATTTTGTTCATAACACCATCATTCGCACCGCATTCACTACTTATATTTTCATTCGACACTCTATCATACACAAAGTATCAACACATTCGTCTAAGAGATCTCATTTCTACTGCATTTATTCTACTTTCATCCTTCTTTTGCCAGTTCCATGCTTCGCTACTCTATAATTAAGCAGGTTGATAATCCATTGTTTTGGCAGAAACACTTCTTTGTCTTATTTCTTCTTCAGCCTGTTCTCTTTCACTCCTGGACGAAGGCCTCCTCCATTCGCTTCCATGTCACTCTGTCTTGTGCAGACGGCATCCAGGTTATTCCGACGTGTCTGTTCAGATCATTCTTCCACCGAAGTTGCGGTCGCCCTGCACTTCTCTTTGCCGTCCACGGTCTGCAAGTCAGCAGTCTTCTTGTCCATTTTTCATCTGAGCTTCTGGCTATGTAACCTGCCCACTGCCATTTTAGAGTCGTTACCCGGTGGATGATGTCAGTGACCTTTGTTTTTTCCCTCACCGTATCGTTTCTGACTCTGTCTCTTATAGGCTTATTCCTAACATGGCTCTTTCCATGGCTCTTTGGGTCACTCGTAGTTTCTTGGCACTTTGTTTAGACAAAGTTACAGTTTCAAGACCTTAAGTGAAGACTACAGGGGAAATACAAGGAATGTCAGTGAAGGTTAATTTGAATAAATTGAGAATAAAGCTAATCAAAGTCTATATATTTCTTAGCAATTAGCAATCGATTATCTGGCCATAGTCGATGACACAGATGATTTTTGAATATGAAAATTTTACTGTGGATAGATACGTACAAATGCCGCTAGATGGCATTATTACATTTATTTTGAATTTTAACTGACATTCCTTGTTTTTCCCCTGTAGTCTTCAAGAACCAACTGGCAGAACGCAGACTTCATAGACTTTTCGTTTCAGGTTGATCGGTATTTTCCGGTTATATTCCGATAATATTCACAAATATAGTTTTCCTATTGTTTTTATTGTAGGTATGTGTAGTAGATGTGAAATTATTTGAAATAAGTGTTCTTCAATTTTCAATTGTTTAAAAAGTAGCACAACAGTAGTCGCAGAAAATCTGTTTCCACTATCTGACGATTGTGGTATCAGTTATGCGGTTATTGGATTAGCACAATGCTATCTGATAACAGTACCCCAGGCTAGTGGAGTTCGTGGTACGCGGACGGCGGTACTTACTGTACGTACTCGTACTATGTAGTAGCTACGGTGGTACAACATAACACAATGCGCTGATCGCGGTCAAGTTGTTCCCGAGTCGGCCACAGCTGACCTTGCGGTCACCACACAACTTGACTTGAACACTTGCGGCATGTACTGTACAACACGATTGTATTTCGTTGAAATTAAACTCCAAAACGAATCGCAATTTTACTACACCCACACATTGTTTTTATATGTAGTCTAATTATTGCGTCATAATACGTTCTGCCCAAATTTCTCACAGAGCAATTATTCTGTTTTGATTCACTCTTTGGCTACTTCGATGTTTTTCTTCAAAAAACAAGCGAGAATGCTACCATCCGTATTTAATAAAAAAAAACTTTTTTCATGTGTACTGTTTCTTAAATAGAAGGGAAAAAAATAGATTAAATGTGACCTGTCATCCCGATGCCCTTGAAATCTTAAATGTATGTCCCGGAAGGACAGGCCTAGGAAGTGTACGAGCGAGGCTGATAAAAAGGCGCCGCTGCACCCTGTAACAGCCTCGGGTATTTAGTGGGACTTTTTATATTTCTTAAATAATGATGTAAAACTGCATATTTAACCCTTAACGTACCGTGTTCAAAACAAAACGCTCGCTCCCATGTGGTCAATTTAGTTTACCGCTAACATTATCTAAATATCAAGCATATGTATAGTACGTTCAAGACAACGAGTACGTATTAATATTTGTCCCTTTTGGTAAAGTGTTAATATTTTCACAGTTCTGATATTATTAAGTTGCGTGCTGCGTTTCCGTCCACAGTCGGTATTATTACGTACCTATGAAAAGGCCAAACATATAATTTATAATACGTTCAAAACAGCGAGTAAGTATTTGTCACTTTTGATAAAGTTGTAAATATTAGCAAAACAAATTCTACCTTAACACGAATGAAGGTGAGGGCAGTCTTAAAATTATTTTTTTTTGGGATGAAGGAAGTATTGAGAACACTTCAATGGAGGATTACAATTTTTTTTATAATATTAGGGTCCATAGGTTTTAAGAAAATCAACTTTAAATTGGCAGTGGAAACTCAATTGACCACATGGCAACGCGACGGTTAAGAATAAATAAAAATAAAAACGTATATTTTTTAGAAAGAGTCATTTTTATTTTATGTGAACGGCATATTTCGTCTTGCTAAGGGATTATCAAATGCTTACAAATACATTTTATAATGCCTTAGCATGGCGAAATACGAGTATGTCATTTTGTCTGTAAAATATAATAGAACTTCTAGAAAATGGACGTTTATATCCTTATTAATTAAATATCTCTTTATTTGCGCTTTAAAATTAAACGTTCGGACCGTGAACCTTATACACTTTATCCCCTTTTCTCGCGTTCCTTCATACGCGTCTAAGTTCGACACATTCGTCTAAGGTTAAAAAACATAGTTTTTTAAAAATTATTATTATAAATGAACTTCCATCAAGAGATTTCAGTAAAATCATTTGATTATCTTAAAAAAGTATTATATATACGAGTATATATTTTTCTTAAATAGAACAATCTCTCATGCATTCCTGATACCTGTTCTCAAATATATGCCTTAAACTATACATATAATATGTTTGTAAGGTCTTTTAAGTACATAAACTGATTTGATTTGATTGATTTCATTCAGATAATTAAAAAAACACACATAGGTAATCATTTACTTAGGAAATACTTCTTACCTGAAGATTGAGGTATCCTCCGAAACATGTCGTGTTTTTTAATATATTTTAAAAATATCTTGTGGATTAAACAAATTATTTTCAACATTTTGAATGTATACAAATACTTGTAGACAAATCCTGGATTTTACCCAATGCGGATAATTTTTTTTTAGTAGGATTAATTGTATCTCAATAGAGACGAAGATGTAAATTGTTTTCTGACAACAGAATATGGTGAATAGAGAAATGGGGAATGTTGTTAAACATAAAGCGATCGCTTAACCCAACCAATGACAGGTCATAAGTCCTGTAAGCGCTTTGACCACCGTAGTCTTTTTCCAGAAAACAATGTACATCTTCGTCTCTATTGAGATACAATTAAGTTATTTTCAATTTCCTAAGTACTATATTACTATGGAATTCCACAGTGTTAATGCCTTAGCGTTCAATACGTAATAATTAAATAATAAACCTTAAAGAACACTTTAGGACGAATTTTAAGCTGAGTCAACGCGCATTAAATCAAATGAATACTCATAGTAATAAGAAAAAATCGGCGAACCTTTTTTTCTTAACCGTCGCGTTGCCATGTGGTCAATTGAGTTTCCACTGCCAATTTAAAGTTGATTTTCTTAAAACCTATGGACCCTAATATTATAAAAAAAATTGTAATCCTCCATTGAAGTGTTCTCAATATTTCGTAATAAAAAAAAAAGCAAAAAATTACTTCCTTCATCCCAAAAAAAAATATTTTCTAAGACTGCCCTCACCTTCATTCGTGTTAAGGTAGAATTTGTTTTGCTAATATTTACAACTTTATCAAAGTGACAAATACTTACTCGCTGTTTTGAACGTATTATAAATTATATGTTTGGCCTTTTCTCATTGGTACGTAATAATACCGACTGTGGACGGAAACGCAGCACGCAACTTAATAATATCAGAACTATGAAAATATTAACACTTTACCAAAAGGGACAAATATTAAAACGTACTCGTTGTCTTGAACGTACTATACATTTTGCCTAGGTGCCTTTATCATACGTAAGTTCATACTTGGTGTCAGTTGCTCATATGCTGTGACGCATTCCATATCAGAAATCGCATGGTTCCAGAAAAAAATTAATAATGATATGTTTTTCAAATAATCCATGTATGTTATAGATATCGATCTATTTCTAATGAAATTCCCTACAAGATGACATAAATTAAATTTTGATTCATCGAGTCATATGCTTGATATTTAGATAAAGTTAGCGGTAAACTGAATTGACCACATGGGAGCGAGCGTTTTGTTTTGAACACGGTACGTTAAGGGTTAAACAGCGAAAAATGACTCAACGCAAAAGTAATTTAAATTAAAAACATGTTTTTTGTTTAAATCTCATGGTGGAAGTCCAACTTTAATTACGTGTGTATCTAATACGATGTACAAATATCTAGAACCTTATTTATAGAAGTGAAGCATGGGACTGGAAAAAGAAGGATGAAAGTAGAATAATTGCCAAGTTAGAAAGATCTCTTAGACGAATGTGTCGTAAATATTTATACGATAGAGTACCAAATGCAGACATAAGTGATTGCAGTGTTAATGAAAGTGTCAATAAAATGGTTTGTTCACACGGAAAGAATGATGATGAAAAATATACGTTTAAGACGTAAATGGAGTGCAAAATAGATGAAGAAAAACCGATCAAATCAATTATGTTTAAATTGTTGGTCACGTGAAGTGTCGGAGAAATCAACGTGCGTGTATGATACGATCTATGAATGTTAAGGAGGCGTGAGAAGTATGTCAGGAAAGAATATTGTGGGGCGGTCCATCTTTTCTGCATACGACACGGTGTGATGGTTAGTTACTGGTTAGTTAGTTTAAATGTATTATTAACTACTCAATTGAAACACTGTTAGAATATCATAATTGATTTAATTTCCATGAAATTGTGCGACAGCTGTTTCGCTAACCAATGTTATCATCATCAACTAAATTTATTAATTAATTATTTTTCTCGTGTTTGTCCAGTCTCTTCATGATAGAAACGCTGACGAAAGCGGTCACGAAAATATGGATATTTTTTCGTTTAGTTCTATCGCCGAGAAGTAGGAAAGAAAGAGTTACAGAACTTGTGTGTATGGGTTATAGAACTTTCAATATTCAAACTTTGATTACTCTCCCCTCCTTCTTCATGGTTACAATCCTGAGGACTGGTCAAGCTTCACTCATTTCTTTCACTCAGTCCTGTCTCTTCATGTCCTGTCTCATCCTGTGTACCTGCCACAGCGCATGTCTCTACATACAGGCGTCCCTTGGGTGGCCTCTGCAGTTCCTGTACTCGACCATTCCCTCTGCGATAGTATTATAATAAGCAGGCCCGGGTGCCTGGTGTTATAGCCTATCCAGTTTGTTCGTTGCTGGGCAATCCTTTTGAGCATTTGATTCGTTTTTCCGTCCCCTCTCATTACCTCGCTGTTTTGAATGTGTTCCCATGTGACCCCCATTATGCGTCTATAGTACCACAGTACACGCAAAGCAGCTAGACGTCTGCACTCACTCCGGCCAATGGTCCATGTCTGCAGCCATACAGCAGCACACACCAGACAAAAGTCTTGATCAGGTTTTTTCTGATGCTTATTTTAATGATATTCGATTCAAGTATCTTTGTCTTTTTATCGAAGGCTATTCTGGCTTGCTGTATTCTGCTTACAATTTCTGCCTTTGAGCGCCCATCTTGAGTTGTTCTGCTGCCCAGATATACAAACTCTTTATCCTGTTTATTTCTGGTGTCATCCAGAACAACTTTCACAGATCCATCGTCTAGGCCAACGACCAAACGTCTCGCCATGCCCTTGTTTATTGTCATATTATATTGAGAGAGTAAAATATTTTTGAAATCTTTGTAAGACCTCGTTCAATTCAGTCTCTGTTTCTGAAAGCAATGCGATATCATCCGCATATCTAATCTTGAAAATTTTTTGTTCTTGTATTTTTACTCTTGGCGAATCTCTCATTTCTTCTCTTAACTCATCTATAGCCGGTTGTATGTAGCAATTAAACTCTTCACAGGGTTTTGTTTTTTAAACTAGGTGATTTAATTTAATGAAGCTTGGAGCTGGCAAAAGAAGGATGAAAGCAGGATAAACGCCGTAGAAATGAGATCACTAAGAAGAATGTGCGGGAAAACGTTGTATGATAGAATACCGAACGATGAAATATGAAAGAAATGTAAGGCAGATTACTGCATCATGGATAAAATTAAAAAAAAGATCCCTGAGATGGTTTGGACATATGGAACGAATGGATGAGAGTAGAATGGTTAAAAAGTTGTACACAAGCAGCGTGAGTGGAAAAAGAAGCCGAGGACGACCGAGGAAAACATGGCATGACCAAATTAATCAATTACTAAAAGACGGTCACATTCGAAGTCGGAATAATCGACGTTCGTGCATGGTACGATGTATGAATGTAGAGGAAGCCCGAGAGGTGTGGCAGGACAGAGCATTATGGCGATCCATCCTCTCTGCCTACCCCTCCCGGGAAATGGCGTGATGGTTAGTTAGTTAGTTAGTGATTTAATTTTGGATTCCATCATAAATAATTCAGATTTACAAACTGAAAAGCGGTTACAGGATCTAGATTTGAATATGTTTGTAATCAATGGTGACCACAACAGACGTTTCGAGAAACTTGTGTTTTGCATTTTTTATTAACTGAGGTTCAATAGTACCAACTTTATCTCACCGCATTTTTTGTATATTTTATTTATATATGTGGTTTTAACATGTTTTTCACTGCAATTCGACAAATAACGAACGCACACTTTCAAATCACCGATATAAATGTAATACAATATAATATTGAACGTCTGTTTTTCTAGAAGTTTCATTCCATTTTATTGTTTTTTCTCTAATTTAATATAAAGTGATGTTGATTTATTGCATATATTGATTTCATAACTTAATTTGATTTATTAATATATAATTTTTATTTGTTTATACTATTTGCACTTCGGCTTCCAAATCCATTTTCGCTTCTGTTTCCGCTTAAAAATACTTTTTACATCTGTTTCCGTTTCTGCTTCCACCATGACACTTCCGTTGCATCACTAGTAAATATACAATATGTGACCCTTAAGGTCCATTTACAGTGGACAGTGACCGTAACGTCAGCGACTCTTTATCCCAAATGCTATAATAAAACCGTCGTCGGTAGAGTTGATAAGTGTCAGTTTTATATCTGCGCGTCTCTTATCAATTCTCCCGACGGCAATTTTATTATAGCATTTGAAATAACGAGTCGGTGAGATTCAAGGCTACGTCGGTGACGTTACGATGCCGTTACGGTCACTGTCCAGTGTAAATTGATCTTTATGTGTGAAAATGAAGCATGGAAATAAACAATAATCAAAAAAGCAAATTATTTGTGAGTTGTTGTAAAATCGTTCTCTGGTTTCAATCCTGGGATTGGTTTGCAGCAATTTCCTCTATTCTTCTCTTCCATTCTTCCCTGTCTTGTGCGGCTTTTGTGAAATCTGCATATGATGAGCAGCGCACGTCCACCAACAGGTTCTCCAGGTACCCTCGGCGTGGGCGTCCCCTAGAGTTTGTCCCCTCGGTCATACCCTCCATTATGGCATGCAAGAGGCCTTCTTGTCGTATTACATGGCCGATCCATCTTGCACGCCTTTCGGACAAGGTCCTGAGCAGGTGCCTTCCTCCTTCGATTCTTTGTAGAACCTCCTCATTTGTAATATGGTCCTACCAGGAAATTCCTAATAGTCTTCTATAGGACCAAAAAACCTCTAGTCTCCGTTTATCTCTTTCGGATAGGCACCATGTCTCGCAGCCGTACATCAAGATACTCCGTACATAGGTCTTGATGAGGAGTATTCTCAGTTTTAGGTCTATATTATTCGATTTTTTAAATTTTTTTAAAGGAACATAGAAGTTCCCGTCACATACCCGAGGCTGTTATAGGTCGTAGCGGCGCCCTATTATCAGCCTCGCTCGTACACTCTCTGGGCCTGTCCACGGTCCATCCGGGACATTTAAAGACGGCAACAGCAAGGGGGTGCCAGACCACATTTAATCTACTCCATCCTACTTTTATGCGCCGCTGTACTTTATTGAATAAATAAACATAATATATAATACATGAACATTTTAGGAACATTATATAAAAGATAAAAATAATGATACACCACAGGAATATACAGCGGGAAGAACAGGAGAGGCAGAGGAGACAAATGCGGGATTTAATATTATGAAATGCTTCCTAAACCTCGTCCTTTGTCCTACATGCCAAAAACTTACTCCACATCTTTTTTTTCCCATCCCGCATTTGTCTCCTATATTATTCGATTATATTATTATTGTAAAATATGAAGGCAATAAAACGATGACTGTGTTATATTGATAATATTTACATCGAGTACAAATTGATATGACGCGTTCGCATCGTGTTTTACCCTTTACGAGCGGTAATGGCCGCGAATCGAGTTGAGGTTAGAGTGCAAATTTAAATGTGTTGGCCACATGTACAAATCTATTGGCGCGCCTCGCAGCTCGAGCGAAATAACTCATGTTTGCCATCCAGCTAAACGACCAACAGATATCACGCCTGGTTGCCGGTCCGAAGTCGACGATAGTCTTTGGGTGTTCTAAGTTTTCATTATTAATATATTATGTAGTCGTGGCGTCATTATTAACCCTTACCACTCCATTATTTTTTGATATTGTTTGTCAGCCAACTCTAATTTGAATAATGTCAAAATATTACGTTCACAATGGAGTTCTGGTCCCAACCCTAATGTATTGAAGCGAAGCATGGAACTGGCAGAAGAAGGATGAGAGCAGAATAAATGCCGTAGAGATGAGGTCCCTAAGACATATGTGTGGTAGAATGATATACGACAGAATCTCAAATGCTGATTTAGGAAAGGAATGTAGAGCGAAATAAGGTATTATGAAAGGATCGCTGCGTTGGTTCGGACATATGGAACGCATGGATGGAGAAAGAATGGTTAAGAAAGTATACGTTAATGATGTAAATGGGGTACGAAGTCGAGGCAGACCGAGGAAAACATGGCATGACCAAATTAATCAAATTTTAAAGGTTGGTCATGTTAGAAGTCGGAGGAATCGACGTGCGTGTATGACTCGTTGTATGAATATGGAGGAAACTAGAGAGGTTTGCCAGGATATAGTAGTGTGGCGGTCCATTCTCTATGCCTACCCCTGCGGGGAAACGGCGTGATGGTTTGTTTGTTTGTTTGTTTCAAAATATTTTTATTGATAGGTAGTTACAAAAAAATCGTTAAAAATTAATTTGTAATGATTTATTCTTCAAATAAAAAACATTTTACAAAAAACATTATGGACTACTTATAGTTTTGCATAGTATGGTACTATTTAAAACAATCTCCAGGATGGAGATCAGGTTTTCTGGAACAGGTCTCACAAAACCACACTGTTTACCGTCTTCCCCTGGAATCTTTCTGTTACTGCACACAGTACAGTCTTTAGAACCTTTGTCCAGTTTCGCAATGAAGTGGGGCTTGTACTCTAATCGCTCCTCTGCATGACGTATCACTCGAAGTTCCCGTCATTTTAGGTTATGTGAATTTGCAAGGATTATTTTTTAGTAAAATAAAAACGGAAAACAGTCAAAATCTTATTAAAACGTGAAATTAAATGTTTTTTAAACGAATAATCACAAGCAAGTCAAGTTTTGCGCACGAAAATACACCGCGCGCAAGTCTTATCTTGTCGGCCGCCAGCCGACAACTGAGTTGTAGCGTACATATAGCGATGTCGGCTGGCATTCGACAAAGGAGTGGTAAGGGTTAACATGTACGCACAGGATTACTGGTTCCAAGGCAAGAGAGCGAGTTATGGCGGGGCTAATGTAAACAGTATCCCAAATTGTTAAATTGTGATTAGAGAAAACTTTTGCCACACACCCTCTTCCCTGTGAATATATCACGATATAAGAGTACCTTTGTTTAAAGGCTGATTGTTAAAATATGAATGAAGTTATTGTGCTAGGCCATTTGTATTTCAAATCCTCGTCACATGCCCCCGTTAATAGAATATAATTGAATAGGAAATGGTTAGTTTATATTTTAATAAAAATAAAAATATTTTATTTGACTCAATTATATTTTTAAATTAACATACTTACTAATCATCACGCCGTCTCCCCAAAGAAGGGTAGAAGGTAGGCAGAAAAAATGGAGTGCCACACTTTTCATTCCTGACATACTTTTCTCGCTTTCTTAACTTTCATGCATCGTGGCATGCACGCACAATTAACTAGCTATCACGCAGTCTCCCCGAAGGGGTGGGCAGAAATAATGGACCGCCTCATTTCTCTTGCCTGACTGCTTCTCTCGATCCTCAACATTCATAATCGTGTCATGCACGCACGTCGATTTCTCCGACTTTTCACGTGGCCGACATTCAATATTTGATTTATTTGATCGTGCCACGTTATATTTTTAAACATAATATATAATTAAATTCTAGTTAAGTGTACAAAATTCACTGTAAAAACATTGTCACCGTATTAAATACATATTATTTTGAATGTTACCAATATTTGTAGACAAATACTGGATTTTAACATTGCGGGTTAATCATTTTTAAGGATTGATTGTATCTCAATAGAGACGAAGATATTTTTTTTAGATTTCTTAATAGATGGCGTTAGTCTAGATTGAACTAATAACATGTGAAGTGTGGTGCAACATAGTAGCATATATACAACTTCCAAGAATTTGTCAGACGTGGTGTTCGTAAGAAGGGCGGAATGGGAAATTTTGTTAACATAAAGCGATCGCTTTACCCAACCATTGACAAGTCATAAGTCCTGTAAGCGCCTCGAACACCATATTCTGTTTCCAAAAAAACAATTTACATCTTCGTCTCTATTGAGATACAATCAATCCTTACATATTATCTGTTTTATAGTTATGTTTCCAGTTCATTCTAACCATATCTTAAACTTCTCCTATTTAAATTTCTCCTCGTTTTACAAATCTTCTTAATAAATGTTTCTCGAAAAGAGTGGAATTTTAATTAAATTTTAAGTACAGAAATCACAAAAATATATGTAATAATAGATAAACTTTCACAAAAGATTTCTATTAAAATTTATGAATGATAAAAATAATTACAGAAGATACTTACAATACATTAAATTTGTAATTTTTCGTATTTGTATGCGATATTATTCCCGCTGACTGTACTTTAAATCAATTTATTCGAAATAAACGAGTAACTAATGTACACTTTTTCGTTTTTCTTGTACTAGACGTATGCCGAATAACTGTTTCAACATTATTTATATTAAATTTGATTATGATGACTTTTAAAAATCAATGATTTGATCTTCTCTGCAGATTTATGAGAAAATACTCTCACAGTACGTTGGTTAAGTTGAAAGTTATTTTAATTTACAGTTATTCGGTCATTCTTTTTTGATACGGGGAGCCCGTTCTCACTTGTAACTCATTCTCCTAATTATTTCAAACGTAGTTCGTATTCATTTGTACGTGCGACTAAAAAGGCATCTAGATAAATGATAGAGTATTGTTTAATTTATAAAACATTCATCTTTCGTCGTGTTACGAATGCACGTGCCCTGTGAGTGAGCACGCGAGCATTCGCCCTGTGAGCGATCACGTCAGTATTTGCCCTATGATCGAACACAGGAGCTTTCGCCCTGTGAGCGATCACGCGAGCATTCGTCCTGTGAGCGATATTTATCCCTTAAAATTGAGAATACATTTGAACATTGTATTTTCCCAACATTTTTTTGCACTTTTCACAAACATGTTTCGAGAAGCAGACGCCCATCCTCTGAGTAAATTTTTTAACAATAAAATGAGTCAAAATCGTTACTCATTTAATAGGGGAAGGAGTAAGTTTAGAGGTAGGGGTAATTGTTATTTATCAGAATTGTGGGACAAAGGTAACAAATCAATGATTGGACTTGCAGTTAAGTTTATTGGCTGTTTATAATATTTTATAAATATAAATTTTTAATAGCTTATTAATTTAAAAAATTTCATGGTTATTTATTGTTATATTTCTATTGTAAGCGTGTACATTTTCGAAGTCTTTATCTTTATTAAACTAATAATCTTTTTTTAATTTGGTGGTTAGCAAATTCCGAAAAAATATTATAATTTATTATTAATGAGTTATCTAATTAGGACTTTTATCCTTATTATAATAAGTACAATAACGTGTTTTGAAAACAGAAAGTATAAAAAAGGTAAAAATATGAATCTCCAACGCAGAGTGATATGATAGTCTCATAGTATATGGAGAACAAACCGGTAACATATATCTTTATAGGATGACGCACAAATGACCTTTATGTAATTGTTTTTTTAAAATAGCAATAAGAAATGGCTCTATCATCTACTGAAGAATGAATGCCCTTCACCTTGTCAGTTATGTATGCTTTCAATATTGCAAGTATCACAATTTTTTCATCATGCTTAACCTTAAGCCGCCCAGCGCAGCGGTCCCGTACGGGACCGGTGATTTCGCTATCCGATTACACTGATTTGTGACAAAATTATTCAAAATATGAATATTAGCTAATGTAAATGTATTTGAGATACCGACCCATAATTTTATTTTCGGTTCCGATAAATATTTTTGTCATGATGCGTAATATTAGTGTTAATACCTGCGTTACAAGGGCGACTCTTGGGGTATGCGTTGTGTTTTATTACGGTCCGCATAATACACACAATCTACACCACTCTCACTTTTTCGTCATCTTCTGAACTGGACGTTTATAATCACATTGCTGTTGTGAATGTTTAAATTTATTATTTTTATTTTTTTATGTTTTGAATCTTTAGCTTTAACCCTTACCACTCCATAATTTGTTTATATTGTTTGTCAGCTAACTCTAATTTAAATAATGTCAAAATATTTTTATTGATAGATATTATTATAGATTTACAAATTATTATTATTAGATTTTATTTTTTGATAGATTTACAAAAAAAAAAAACGTTAAAAATTCATTTGTAAGGATTTATTCTTCAAATAAAAAACAATTTACAAAAAATATTATGAACTACTTATAGTTTGGATTAGTATGGTACTTTTTAAAACAATCTCCAGGATGGAGACCAGATCTTCTGGAACAGGTCTCACAAAACCACACTGTTTCCCGTCTTCCCCCTGGAATCTTTCTGTTACTGCCCACAGTACAGTCTTTAGAACCTTTGTCCAGTTTCGCAATGAAGTGGGACTTGTACTCTAATCGCTCCTCTGCATGACGTATCACTCCAAGTGTCTGCCATTTTAGGTTATGTGAATTTGCAAGGATTATTTTATAATTCTTCATATAAAGCACTCACTTTGTGGATAGACATTTTAAATAATTATATAAATAAAATAACTTTGTATTTAACCACGGTAGGGTTATTATATTGATGCCAACTAGTTTCGCTTGGACCCAAGCTTCATCAGGGCAGTAGTTATTATACTGCCCTGATGAAGCTTGGGTCCAAGCGAAACTAGTTGGCATCAATATAATAACCCTACCGTGGTTGAATACAAAGTTATTTTATTTATATGATTATTTTAGCGTAAAATAAAAACGGAAAACAGTCAAAATCTTATTAAAACGTGAAATTAAATGTTTTTTTAACGAATAATCACAAGAAACAACGACACGTGTCAAGTTTTGCGCGCGAAAATACACCGCGCGCGCAAGTCTTATCTTGTCGGCCGCCAGCCGACAACTGAGTTGTAGCTTAGATATAGCGATGTCGGCTGGCATTCGACAAAGGAGTGGTAAGGGTTAATGTGTAATAATATTATATAAAATGTGAAAAATTACATATACTTTTGTAAATTATAAAAAATCTTTTATTTTCATATTATTATTTTTTTACCTTTATGATGATTACTTTTAGAGATATAATTATTTTTATAACAGGTTGCACAGGTGACTACATGTGATAGCAACGTTGTTTAATTTACTAAATGTGACATACATATGTAGTATGATTTGTAGTTCAGATAGAATCTTATCATTTTGATCAGTAATTTGTCGAATTGCAAGGTAGTCTTTTTCAAAAAATTCCGGACTATAGGGGGGTACTCTATAATCCGGCAAATTCGATAGTCCGACACAAATATCCGATGCAAAACGTTTGTTGGATTACCCTGTATTCTTATCTAGATCGTTATCGTATTCACACCCCTTTTATGAAAGTACCGCAAAATTTGAAAGTTTCCGTGAAATAAGTACTTGGCTGCCTGCCTTATATTTTACGAAGCGAGTAGGTACTTGATACATTATGGGTAGTAAGTACCCAGCTTGATAGTCCCATTAATAGCGATGATGTAAGCCGAAGAAGGTTTTTGCCGCCATTCAATATAACTGTTCCTATAGAATAATTTTTCACACAAAGCACAAAGCGGTTTAGAAAAATGAAAAGGCCATTTGCGCGCGAGTTGTATAGCGTTTTTCACTTCCAGATATTAATCTTATTATTTAACGCTTATACAACGCCAGCATCCAGCGTGTACCTTACTAACCCAGATTATCAAAGATACCCACCTCCGGACACAATGTATTATATATAATAGTTCCTGAATTACTAAATAATTCTCACGAGTCATAGATCATTTGGTGGCCGTCAATTTTATACAATCTAAACTAACTATCTAACTAACCATCACGCCGTCTCCCCAAAGGGGTAGTCAGAAAGAATGGACTGCCACACTTTTCTTTCCTGACATATTTCTCTCGCTTCCTCAACATTCATACATCGTGTCATGCACGCGCGTCAATTTCTCTGACTCCTCACATGGCCGACATTCAATATTTGATTTATTTGATCGTGCCACGTTTTCCTCGGTCTTCTTCTATTTCTGGTTCCATTTACATCGTTAACATATAATTTTTTTACCATTCTTTCTTCATTCATTCCTTCCATATGTCCAAACCATCTTAATGATCCTTTCATTATTTTGTTCATAACACCATCATTCATACAATCTATGTATAACACAAAATATAATATACATATTCTTACTTATCGCACCAACTACGCTCAAAGCGTGGGGATGTACCGGCTATGTGACAACTACAAGTACTTTACTGTTTATTTTTTTAAATGTATTTTTACAAGTATATATATTAAACCATGTTTAGCGTAGTATCAATAACATATGTATATTTTACCGACATAGTAATTGAAGTAGCAGTTTTTTTCTTTGATGATTAACAGTTGTTACTTAAGATACTGTCTGACAAGTCTGACAAGCTGCGGCGGGAGCGAAACCGGTTGGTTGTATCAAAGTAAAGTGGTGTAAAAACTAATAAAAGTGTATTAATATTATTTTTTATATACATTTCATGTTTGAAAGTCGCCCCTATAGTGGGTAAAGCTAGGGAATTTCGTATGCGATGGTACGGGCGTGTGAGCAGAAGGGACAATGACTACATTGTCCACAAGGCCCCGCAGCTGAAAGATGGAAGGAAGGGACCGTGTTGGCCTCCTGCAAGGCGCTGTGACTGGACAGCCAGATGACCCTGGATCGCGAAACTCAGAGTCATATTAGGAGAACCGACCACCCAAATAACTGATAATAGCTAAGAGAAAGAAGAAGATTCCATGTTTTAAATTATGAATAATCTAACGAAAGCAAAGATAGCAGTACATAATGGAGTGCCAACCCTGATGTATGGAAGTGAAGATTGGAGCTATCGAAATAAGGTATAATTGCCGTAGAAATTAGATCACTGAGAAGAATGTGCGATGATATGATAGAATACCGAAAGACGAAATAAAGAAGAAATGTAAGCAGATGATTGCATCATTAGTAAAATTAAAAAAGGATCCCTGAGATGGTTTAGACATACGGAACTAATGGACGAGAGAAGAATAATTTTAAATGTTGTATACAAGCAGTGTGAGGCCAATCCAAATCAATCAAATACTAAAAGTCGAGCGTGCATGTTACGATCTATGAATTTAGAGGAATCTAGAGACGTATGTCAGGACAGAGTAATATGGCGGTTTATCCTCTCTGGGAAACCACGTGATAGTTAGTTAATTTCGGTGACATAAATTAAATCTAAGTGACATTCCAGACATTCCTCTCCTTAACACGAGACATTTTCTTTATAAGGAGAGTAAGAATTTTTTAAAAATATATATTATATATATTTTTTAAAATATTATAATACTTAAGAAAAATCAATTTGTTCCATTTATATATACAAAAATTGTCAATCGAATTAAAACTACGCACAATAGATTTTATCTATACATAACGGTTTTTGCCTTTCAGAATTGATTAGATATTTTAAAATACAACGACCAGATAACTCTTTACTTTTGACGCTTGAATAATATTCAATTGGCTATCATAATGGAATTGATACTTTATTTTACCTCAATACAATAATTGATTCCGATTTCCCATTCAATCGGACAGAAGATTGATGTTCGTGTCGGCAGATGGCGTCGGGTGAACCGTTCAAAATAAACAGTAATCTAATTAAACACCTTGCAGAGTCCGGGACACGTTAAACTTATTATAATAGCTATTAACAGCGTGGTTGTAAAGTAATTTATAATAAATCAAACAAAAGATATGTTCGTAAAAAGCAATAAAATATTTCAAAAGCTAATCTTTTGCATCAAGAATTTTATATATGAATCATATTATTTTTAAGAATTAATTGTATCTCAATAGAGACGAAGATGCAAATTGGAAACAGAATATGATTGATCGAGGTGTTTACAGGACTTATGACCTGTCATTGGTTGGGTTAAGCGCACGCTTTATGTAATACAACATTCCCCATTCCACCTTTTTTTCTTATGACCAGCATGTCTGACGAATCACTCTTCACATAGCCGACATTCAATATGTGATTTATTTGATCGTGCCACGTTTTCCTCGGTCTTCCTCTATTTATGGTTCCATTTACATCGTTAACATATAATTTTTTTACCATTATTTCTTTATTCATTCTTTCCATATATCCAAACCATTTTAATGATCCTTTCATTATTTTGTTCATAACACCATCATTCGCACCGCAGTCACTTTTTTTATTTTCATTCGACACTCTATCATACACAGAGTATCACAAATCCGTCTAAGATATCTCATTTCTACTGCATTTATTCTACTTTCATCCTTCTTTTGCCAGTTCCATGCTTCGCTTCCATACATAAGGGTCGGTAGAAGAGCACAATTGTGCACTGCCATTCTGGCTTTTTTGGATAGGTTTTTGTTTGCGATGACAACTTTAAGTGCACCACTCACTTGGTTGCCTGTCCCAACCCTTATTTCAATATCCTTCTCCACTCTTGTAAAAATAAAAGTAATATCTTCATTGCCTGAATAATTCTATATTTAGTTTTATTTAAAAAAAATGCCTTCGTTTAACCGGATTCCCGTAGCTTTTCTCTTTATAAATTATTATATATTTTTTATAAGTTATCTGTAATTCCTACTGTTTTCAAACGAGACTATGTTTGTTAGAAAGATAAGAGTTGTTTCTTATGTATTTACTCCCATTTAAATAATCCGTATACAACTTTATGGGACATTAAAGTTAATGAAAATATACAATTTAATAGAAATATTAGAAAACCAGTTAAGAGATTAAAATTTACGGTTTTATTCTAAATTGATAAGAAAGTTTATGTAAATGTTCTGAAACCAAACGCAAATAACGGATTCAGATAAAGAATAGCGTGTTTATAAATAAGTTTTAAAGACACGGAATATTTTAATTTCTCTTAAAGATATACGTGGTCATGCCACAATACAGAAATGATTCAACGATTTCATTAATATCTTTAAATTAAAAAAAAATATATATAATATTTTTTTAAACTAACTAACTAACCATCATGCCGTCTCCCCGAAGGGGTAGGTTATCAATTCATGATTTAATTGTATCTCAATAGAGACGAAGATGCAAATTGGAAACTGAATATGGTTGATCAAGGTGTTTACAGGACTATACATACTACTACGCATACTATGCGCGTCCGTCCACAAAAGTTGTTGAAGGTCAAACGAATTTTGGTTTCAAACAAGTGTCTACACAGTTTTAAACCGCCGGTGGAGATCGATGTGGAGAGCTTGTTTAAAACAGTGTGGCACGGCTTTAAGCCTGGATAAACATGGCGTGACGTAATAATGCGTCTTTATGAAAAACCGCGCTCGTTGGAAGATGCGTAATTGGAGAGGGGACCGCCCGGTAGGTTAAGGGACAAAGACGAATTCAAATTCACCCATTCCTTCAACGTTTCGGTTCGAAGCCCCGTGGCGGTGCTATCAAGTTAATGGATCATCTTTGATGTGCTTTGGCTCCTTGCCATCGGCATGTTAACATTCCATTTAGAAAATTGCATCTTGGATTCCCATTGTGGAGATGCTGATTAAAATAACTCCCAGCGGAAGTAAAGTGTAAAAATTCGTAACAATTTAACCCTTTAAATTCCGAATGTTATTAGTACCTATTGCCGTACCCAGCAGGCCGTGATTTTTTCAACATAAATAAAACCTATTTTATTTATTTATACAGATATAAAGGATATTATTATATGAAAACTCAAGAAATATATGGTTTTCTTCTACCGACCCTTATGTATGGAAGCGAAGCATGGAACTGGCAAAAGAAGGGTGAAAGTAGAATAAATGCAGTAGAAATGAGATCTCTTAGATGAATGTGTGGATACTCTGTGTATGATAGGGTGTCGAATGAAAATATAAGAAGTGAATGCGGTGCGAATGATGGTGTTATGAACAAAATAATGAAAGGATTATTAAGATGGTTTGGACATATGGAAAAAATGGTAAAAAAGTATATGTTAACGATGTAAATGGAACCAGAAACAGAGGAATAATACCGAGGAAAACGTGGCACGATCAAATAAATCAAATATTGAATGTCCATGAACCAAAAGACACAAGGAGTCTCACTACAAATCAATTAAAAATATACCTGAAACATTATATAATTACAAGTAAGATCTCAAAATGTATCCATATAACCCAATTGGGTTTTAAAAAAAATAAATTAAATAAAAAAATATACATTTTTTAGTGTGAATATTTTGATCTATCCTCGTGCGTGTTTTATAGTTGCCCCGACTATCGCAAAATAATAAGTCTAATAAGACAGATATGGGCGGCGAAGAAAGTGTTATCGTTACATGCACACTTCATTCCATGATATGGACATGTTGCTGAATTACTTAGAAGTGCATCTTGCCACCCCCCACCACTCCTGGTCAAACACGGCCATAGGTGCAGGGACGTATTCGTAAATAAATACGCCCAGTGCTTTGACGACTTGATTCCCGCCTCTCCCATTACATCTCATCATCATCATCATCAGCCGTCTGTCATCCACTGCTGAATGTAGGCCTCTCCCAAAGCACGCCACCGCCCCCTATCTATTACCGCTCCCATCCATTCATGTCCAGCAATTCTCTTTAGATCGTCGGTCCAGTGGGCAGGGGGACGTCCAACTCTGCGGAATCCTGTACGCGGTCTCCACTCCAGAACCCGTCTCCCCCATCGGCCGTCGGTTCTCCGACAGATATGGCCGGCCTATCGTCACTTCAGCCCACCCATCCTCAGAGCCACCTCAGTCACCTTGGTTTGCTGTCGAATAAATTCGTTTCTAAATCTGTCCCTCAAGGTTATTCCAAGCATGGCTCTTTCCATGGCGCTTTGGGCGACCTTGAATCTGTAGACTAGACCTTTTATCAGTGTTCACGTCTCGGCTCTGTACGTCATGACTGGCAAAACGTACTGGTTGAAGATTTTAGTCTTGAGGCATTGTGGTATTTTAGAAGTGAGAACATGACGTAATTTTTGAAATCCGCCCAACCCAACTGAATTATTCGGGCTTCTTTCTCGAAATTGTTTCTACCCAATTGTATGATTTGGCCAAGATATGTGTGTTATTTTACCACTTCGAGAGCCGACCCATCGATGGTTACTGATTTCGGGATAATATGTTACATGACTTTCGTCTTGTCCAAATTCATCCCGAGACCCACTTGTCTGGATGCAGTGTTCAGTTCATTAAGCATGCCTTCGAGTTCCCCCACAGATTCCACCAGAATGACAATGTCATCTGCAAAGCGAAGGTGGGAAATTCCCCACCATTACATCTGCATCCAACAAAATCTAATTTCACCAGTGTGGGCGGCTGCGCCCCCCAATGGGCGCTGAAGCCGTCCATGGCGGAGGTAGCGGGCCCAGAAGCAAATGGGTAGCATTGTAGCAGTCAAAGGGGGCGTCGTGGTGTAGTTTAAGAAATAAATAATAAAATATACAAATCCAGAAGAAGATATCGGAGAGACCACGTAGTCAGAATGGATAGTGAAATCCCCTTCGGAAACTGTCCATCTAGTAGACCACCTAAGAGATGGGAGGACAGCTAGATCTCATCATCCCAGGAGACACGATTTTTGTGTTACAGATCGTCAGATCTATTAAAAGAGGAAGAAAAACAACAACAACAACAAACCATTACGCCGTTACCCCGTAGGGGTAGGCAGAGAGAATGGACCTCCATACTACTCTATCCTGGCACACCTCTCTAGATTCCTCCACATTCATACGGCGAGCCATACACGCAAGTTGATTCTTCCGACTTCTAACATGACTAACCTTTAAAGTTTGATTAATTTGGTCATGCCATGTTTTCCTGGGCTTGACCAAATTAATCAAACCATTCGTAGACCCTAGAAAGTCGGACTTGTTACTGCAATTACGACATTTTATAGACGATTATATACAAAATGCGGCAAATACAGTACAAACGGCCACTGACCTGCAGTAATACCACACAAAAAATGGCGAGACAGCGGGACATTTACATACCAAGAACAGGCTCCAAAAAATTACAGGACATAGTTACTTAACACACAAAGAAAGCAGAAAAAGTATACCTACGCATTTAAAAAACATTTAATTAATTAACGGTGTACTTTTTTATACCCTAAATGACCACACAAGGCACTTTAACACTCATATATTGGGTGATTTGTCTGCTCAAAGAGTTAGCGTCCAAATTGGATCTGTTTTGCTACAGCAAATTTACGGACACTGATAAATAGGGTAACAAGAAGGTAAAGAAGGATTATGTTTGGCTTCATATAATTGTATTTGTGTTTTCAGCAAGTCCTAGTTTTTCAACAATTCTATCATTCGATGGCTTGAAATAAAACGTTTTTATGTTGATACAGCCGCGGCTGTCATCCACTGCTGGACATAGGCCTCTCTCGTACTTTTCCACATATTCCTATCTTGTGCTTTCAGCATCAAGTCATCAGCAGTTTTTCTAATGTCATCAGATCATCTTGTGGCGGTCTCTAACTCCCCACCACTCTTCTGTTCCATCTTTGGTCTACCAGTCTGGCAACATGTCCCACAATTGACCATTTGACCTTCAATATATCTCAGTATTTTTTATTCGGTAGTCTTACATGTAGCATGACTCTTTCGTATTTCATTTGTGCTACGACTGAAATAAAATGACGTAATGATTTAATTAATAATAATCATGGCCACGACAAAGGACATTGCTCTATATTTCACGTTTGTCACGTGTGCCAATTGATATTATGTAAACCTTTCTCCCCATTCAGTAATATAAGACAAAGTGTTTCGGTTCACTTCCTGCCATCTGTTAGATTAACTTCGAACGTTTTTACATAATCAGGTTGTTCATATAAACCAGGTGCTGTTTCCATTATATATATTTTTTTATAAATCTGACCATGTGGAGCTACCCATGAAGCTGGTCAAATGAATATTGATATATTGTATATTTTATGCACGCTGAATTTATAAATATAAGAATATAATAAGCTCTGTTGGACAGCCTTTAAGGCGTTACGTAGAATGGTACCCGTTTATATATCTGAACTCTGCATCACCGAGAACCTGAATGCGTGGCAGTCTACAATGCGATCAGAAAAATCTTCTGCGATTGGAAGATTCTTCTTCTTCCGTCTGTGTCTGGTCAGGTCTCCCTAACGTTGACTATCTCCCTTGAGTAGGCCTCATGGTGATGACCTGGGGAAAAATATCCAGAGTGGTATCCCCTTGCCTTCTCTGGAAAATTTTCTGTCGGGGTTACCTTCTCTTAGCTGGGTGTATCCAGTTTTATGGCGCTGGAAGCTCGCCATTCGTCCTTTCTCTATCTGCTATGGCACTAAGTAATATGTGCCACATTGCCCGGGATTCGCGGGGTCTTTGAAAGACTTCTCGTGGACGCTAGAGAATTGGACTTGATAGTAATGTTGCTGTTGTAAATGCAACATGGCGCCTTACGACATTTTGTAGAGGTATTTTTTCCAGCAAAACATACCCCATCGTAGCCCTACTACAACTGGAACAATCTTCCCGCAGACCTCAAGTCTATTGAGGATCCATCAGTTTAGATCAAGACTCAAAACGAACCTATTCAAATTATCCTTTACTGATTTAAACGTTGATCGACTGCATCAGATGCAGTCCTCATCCTAAATAAGTTTATTTTTAACTAGTTCATAAAATGGTGCATTTTCTACAGCGTCCTGATTATTGGCGTATTTTGCGAACGATGAGACGCATTGTACCATAAGACGCACCCCAAAATGTATCTATCAATTAATTCATAATATAGGCGCTCTACAAATCATCAAATATATTATTATTATAAATGAAAAACATATTTAATTGCACTTCCTCGTTTTTTATTAATTATTTTTATTCAGGATTAATTTCATCTAGTTAAAACATTCGCTGAAATCTTGGTATTGTGTGCATTTAGGTTTATACTCGTACAGTTATGGGTAAAAATATTGTTTTTAAATTGAATTGTTAAAACAAAAAAAATTATACAAAATTTATTTATTATTATTTATTATGTATTTAGTGTGCTTCCACTTGTGTTTATGTTCGACCGGTTTCGGCAGCTTGCTGCCATCTTCTGGTACCTACGTGAAAATTTATTTGGTTTATATAATAAATGATAGTGGTGGGGGTTAAACTTTTTTCCCTGATTCTAAATAATGTATTACTATTATTAAGTTGTGGTTGAAATGATTATAGAATTAGAAATTTTGTATACATTTTTTTTATGTTTTCATTATTTAAAATGAACTTCTACCAAGAAATTTCAATTAAAAACATTAATTACCTGAGCTCTTGCTTAGAGTCAGTGCTGTGATTAATGTAAGTTGAAAGTAAACAATAAATATTGTAATACTTCCTGGAACTGAGAAAATATTTTTATTAAAACCCTATTCGAAAGAGCTTATGCATTTAATCATTTCGTGTCTTCTTTAATTTAAATTAATTTATAAAAAACAATCAAATCTGTCAATATTTTATAGTTTTATAGATATAATTGATGCGTGAAACTGTCATTTATATATTATAATATTATAAGAGTACTTGAAATGCCATATGTATCACAGACGAACAAATATTTTATTATATAAAAATGTTAATCCAAAATGTCGAAAAGCTTTAAGAATACTTATTTATCTTTTTTTACAGTGAAGTAATCCTTTTTTCATATATAGGATTAAAAAATAATTTTCATTTGTTCCAATGACAATTTGAATAATTTCTTTAATATTATTTTAAAGTTCTTGCTGATGTTGGTTTGTTTTAAGTGCCTAATTACTGCTAGTTAAAAAAAAACTGGATACATGGAACACAAATTAAATAAACAATATGTGAATCAACTAAAAATAACATTTCGTGTTAAATTATTTTTATTTTGTTATTTTATTTTATATCATTGTATTTTATATTATTTTTTGTGGATGTTGGACGATCAAAGTGTGCGCGGGAGATGCCTATTGGTGGCGATGAGGTTCGCAACCCATCACACCGCGTCTCCTGCGGTGCGAAAAGAGAAGGATGGAGTGCCGCATCGGTTAAAGTGAGACAGTCCATTCTTTCTGCCTACACTTTCGGGGAGACGGCGTGATGGTTAGTTAGTTTAGTCAATACGCGATAGAAACCGTTAATGTTCCAACAAGAGGAAGTAATAAAAAAAATCTTGAAGATTAAAAAACCGATTTATAAATAAAATATGATTTAAACAAATATATATTTTTTTCATTAAATTATAATCTTCTTCTTAAAGTGCCCTGTCAGGTCCCCCCGACGTTGGCGATCACTCTGGTAAACTCTTCCCTATCCTGCGCTGTCCGGAATAGCTTTGATTATTATAATGGTAAACAGTAATTAATTTAGAAAATTATAATGGTAAACAGTAATTAATTTGGACATTATTATGATATGCAAACTGTGTGTAGTTCCCTAATGTGACAGTAGTAGCGCTTTTTTTAGGTAACCACTCTAGGCAAGTGCCCTATTTGCCGAGATAAATACGACCCTGCATTCGTGGTGCACCTACCGCTCTGTGTGACGAGATTTCTTTGCGGACAGTTTGATACGTGAAGACAGTATTGATGTTTCCTCATAAATAATCATCGCATTTTTAATCGATAAACTCCACAACTGTCTAATAAGAACAGTTATTTATATTTTTTTATTTCTATCTGACATGCGCCATCTTTATTCATTATTAATAACCACATTACTCGCATGCGCTTATACTTATAAAGCAAAAATAATACAATATTTTTTTCTACGAACATGCGACATTAAACCATTTTGTTTCCGTAATATTCTATCCCGTTTCCTTGTCTCATTTTAATTTTCGCATGTCATATCTTTGGTTTATAATCCTATTTAAATAATTATAGTTATAAATAAATAAAACAGTTAAACATTTTGTTTTAACGCCAATTTCTTTTTAAATTTTGACTTAAATGCGCCATTTTTATTAAAAGTTTGTTTGTTACCCTGATGAATGAAACTCCGTTAGTAGTTTTAAAAAAAGTATTTGTTATTTTTATTTTATTTTTTTATTCGATTTAATATGGCTGTGTCGTGAGAGGTCTCTCAATAAGAATAATATTAATAAATAAAAAACAACAACAAACCATCACGCCGTTTCTCCGCAGGGGTAGGCAGAGATCCCGCCGATTCTTCCCAGTGATCTAATTTCAACTGCATTTATCCCCCTTTCATCCTTCTTTTGTACACGTACACTTTTAGCATACTTTGAAATGCGTACACTTTTAGCATACTTTGAAACGTCATACCCGAAATATATTTAACGTGTTAAAACATTTTTATGAAATAATCTCAAATCTTGTATCGCATCTCGTCACGAAGTTGTCCGAGAGGCCTCGGGCTGCAGATCTGTACTGGGGTCACTTCGTGCACAGATATAAACCCAGGAATAAAAAAATATAATAATAACCATTCTCTATTAAGCTGGCACACCTCTGTAAATTCTTTATTTATACGACACAGTTTATCGACACTAAAAAATATTGATTAATCCATTCGGGTCAAGCATTGAACCGTTTGGTATAGATGTTGTCAAAGTTCATTAGTGTAAATACTTCGCATACCGCGGACAGATCGCACGCTTAATAGTAAACTGACCGATTATGGTTTAGGTCATAATTGGGTTAACATTAGACAGAGGCTTGTGTTAACGTTATCCACCTATTTTTCACAATGTTAACGCTATCCATTCGTAGTACGATAATCGTTCACAATGTTGGACTTGGACTTAGATCTTCTGACTTACAGAGGTTCAGCTCATGTGCCTAGAACGACGATATCCATTCGTACGTATTTTTCGACTGTTTTTGTTAAAACACCGACTCATGTCAGTTCTATTAAGCGTGTGAGATTTGATCAGGAATTCAGCAATTCACTGGACTGAAAACTGTAACAGATATCACTTACCAATATCACGGAAAAAGATAGGACAATCTAGAATAATGAACGATGGACTGAAATTCTACTATGACCTACCTTCTCTTCTTCGCGTGCCGTATCAGGTCCCCCTGACGTTGACAATCACTCCGGCGAAGGCTCTCGCCAGAGTGATATCCTGGGAATGATAATCAGAGTGGGACCTTCCCTTAGCTGGGAGGGCCCGGTTTTATGGCGCCGGACACTCGCCATTCGCCCTCTCACTATCTGCTATGATACTGATGGTAATAACAGTGGTCACATTGGCCGGGGTTCGCGGGGTCAGAGACCACTCGTGGACGCTAGTGAGTAGGACTTGTTGGTAGTGTTGCTGGTGGTATATGCAACATGGTTTTTCGTGATATTTTATAGAAGTATAACTTCCAGCAAGATATACCCCATCACGACCTACCAACCATTGAACCCCTATGAATGACCTACCATTGAAACTAAAATACTTACCAAAAAGTAACTTTAAAATAAACTTTGAAAATTATATATTGACATGTAAGATGTCAATACCATTGCAAAATTAGACAGAAATAGATTTAAATCCTTGATGTATTTTTAGTACTTAAGTCGAGAACCTCATTTTAACTTACTTACTTCCTATTGCCATAAAACTCTTGAAGAGTTTTAGCCTTCTTGATGATTTTTCGCCAAGCTCCTCGATTGCGCCTTTTGCTCCCAGCAGTCCGATTTTCCCAACCTAGCCAGATAAGCCAGAACATTGTCCATTAGGCGCTATCTAGGCCTTCCTAGAGGTCTTACTCCAGTCGGTCTAGACGCGTACAGGGTCTTGATTGCTCTGGTCTCTTCGGCTCGGCATACGTGCCCAATCCATGCTAGGCAACCGGCTCTCACGGTGCTCGTTATAAGGGGCTGCTGGGTCATCGTATAAATCTCTTGGTTGGTCCTATGCCTCCAAGTTCCCGCAGCAACACCGGGTCTGGGTCCCAGGATCGTTCTAAGTATTCTATTCTCAACCTTATTTTAAGCACCCTAAAAATGTTGCCACAACACATTATTTAAATGTACTGTTTATCCAAATCAAATGTACAGTAATTTCAAGTCCCAAATCAAATGTGTCTGAATCCATTTGAATTCGTTAAAATATACTTTCGAGAAGTATGTTTACTTTCAATGTTGCTAATTTCTAAATCAAAGTTCATAGGCTTGAATATTTACGTCTATATATGGTTTTAAGTGATTTTATTTGCTTACTACATACAGTATTTGTTATTTATTTGTATCTTCAGTAAATTAAAATGTTTGATGATATACGTTTCTTTGTGGACGTGTTTTTATTATTATTATTATTATTATTTTGTTGAATCGCTCTTTACATCATGACAGCATGAGCCAAATCGATGTAAAGGGTATTATAGCTATCATAGTGATTCTCGTGACTTGTGATAGGTAGCTTATCTATCGCCATTTTATTGTCACGTAAATTCTACACCAGACCAAAGACAGTGTGACAATCACACTGCCCTCGCCGGGAATCGAACCCGGAACCTTCGGGGTGGCAGTCAATGCACTTACCGCTCGGTCACGAAGGTCTTCAAGGAAGGTCGATTTCGAAGGTATTCCAGTTTACTAAAAAGTGAAGATGCTTTGTGGTGATTTATTTTATGCTATTAACGGTATTTATAAAAATACTTAAAATCCCATTTTTGAATGTTTTTCAAATAGATTTATAGACAAAAATGTTCTTGTGCTGGCTTGGAAAAAACTTGTATTTGACCCTTTACGAAATTAAAATTATCGACTTTGGTCTTGGGAAACCTCATACATAGACTTACTAACAATCTATCACACCGTCTCACCGAAAAGGTAGGCAGAAATAATGGACCGTCACACCATTCTTCCCCGACATCGTGTAATGTACGCCCGTCGATTTCTCCGACCATTTGATTGATTTGATCTTGCCACAGAGACTACTAAATTATTAATTGAAATCTCCAAGACCGTGACCTTTGTATTGTACTATTATATTTAAATAATATTCCGATCCTCCTTTAGAGGAACACTCCGGGCTACACAAATCATACCCCTGCATAAACCAACAACTCACCAAATCACCTTCCAACAATGTTCCTATCAGACGTAAGAGGAATTACCACATGAGCTGAACCTCTGTAAGCCAGAAGATCCAAGTCATAAAATGTATTTTTTATTCGTATTAACTAAAACTAACTAACTAACCATCACGCCGTCTCCCCGGAGGGGTATGCAGAAAGAATGGAACGCCACACTGTTCTGTCCTGACATACTTCTCTCGAATCCTCCACATTCATACATCTTGTTATGCACGCACGTCGATTTCTCCGACTCCTCACGTGACCGACATTCAATATCTGATTGATTTGATCGTGCCACGTTTTCCTCGGCCTTCCTCTATTTCTAGCTCCGTTCACGCCGTTTACATATACCTTCTTTACCATTCTGTCTTCACTCATTCTTTCCATGTGTCCAAACCATCTTAATGACCCTTTCATTATTTTGTTCATAACACTTTCATTCGCACCACATTCACTTCTTATTCTTGCATTTGACACTCTATTATATACAAATTAGCTACACATTCGTCTTACAGATCTCATTTATTCTACTTTCATCCTTCTTTTGCCAGTTCCATGCTTCACTTCCATACATAAGGGTCGGCACAAGAACACAATGGAGTTTTAAACCATTGTTCAAGAATAATAAATAAAGAAGTAGGATATATTAATTTATAAGATAAGTTAAATAAAAAATCATATTATTTATTATAATATATAGCTATCTAAATAATCTAAGTAGCTTGGAATACTGTAGTTTTTATATACTGCTTTCTTTTATCGCCGTGTGCGCCCGAAGGTCTGGGAATTTGGTAGTGCAAAGCAGCGCTATCGCGGTGACTCAGACACAATAAAAGTAAAGCCAAGATAACAAAGTAATCTCTGGGAGAGATAAAACTTTACTCACATTCAACGGTAGATAAGTTACTATGAATAGGAAAGCGTCGGTTCTCTTCGGGCACCCGAAATGGCGCCAGACGGTGATCCCAGAGTTTGTAAATGTAACTCATGCATAGCGAATCTCTCTACTCGGAATACTGATGCCAGATAAATAACAAGTGAGAGACTGGTTATATGTGGCGCTTAATTATTTCCACTTTATACTTCTTGGGAATTGTAAAGTATTCATAAAATTTGCAAGATACAAGACTAAAGTCTTCAACCAGTGCGTCTTGCCAGTCATGACGTACGGAGCCGAGACGTGGACACTGACAAAAGGTCTAGTCTACAGATTCAAGATCGCCCAACACGCCACGGAAAGAGTCATGCTTTGAATAATCTTGAGGGACAGATTCAGAAACGAATTTATTCGACAACAAACCAAGGTGACTGAGGTAGCTCTGAGGATAAGCGGACTGAAGTGGCGGTGGACTGGCTATATCTGTCGGGGAACCGACAGCCGATGGAGAATACGGGTTCTGGAGTGGAGACCGCGTACAGGATTCCGTAGAGATGGACGTCCCCTGCCCGCTGGACCGACTGAAAAGGATTGCTGGACATGGATATATGGGAGCGGCAATGGATAAGGGGCGGTGGCGTGCTTTGGGAGAGGCCTACGTTCAGCAGTGGATGAAAGACGGCTGATGATGATGATCATAAAATTTGCAACAAAAATCATCTTTAAAACCGATCCACTGCCATTTGCGTCTAGCGACTATTTTCTAATTGGCTTTTCGCCTGCCATGGTCCAGAGAACGGCATTTGACACTGTTTGGGGCCAATAGATCTTGAATATTTAGCGATATGAGCTGTAGAGCCATCAAATAAGAACAAGAAATGTTGTGATATCTCTAGTTTTACTATAGCCAAAGGTTTCCATTTTAGGTTCACGATTTGAGTGTAAGCTAATTTATTATTTCGTTCGCAGCATCGCAAGAGCTCGGCAGACAATGAGACTGCCGTCACCGACTTTCGCTTCCCATGTAACACTGACCTTTGCGAATGGCCGGCGAGATGCCCCCAACATCCGAAATGAGATCTCCGTAGCAAAAAATAATCCACTAGCAAAAACTGCATCTTGTTAGCAGAGCGAGCATAGTGACAGGAGATGGATGGTGTTATTATAATATGGATAACGTTGGTTTTTGCCTTTTTAGATACTTATTTATAAATGTCGGATAGACAATAGGAATAATTAGATTTTTGCATCACGTTTCACATGTATAGTACTTGATTACAATGCTCTTCCATTATACCCTTAGCATTCTCTTTTGAAAGTATCAATAGTCTTTGTTAACACTCGCTTTACGTTGTTTAATTCTGTGGCATTTTGGCAAAGGTATATGTCATCAATGACGTTTTGCAACACGTTATTATTATTTTTTTCATGTTAATTTATAAATGCTGAATAGACGATTGGATTAATGAAATTTTTGTATCACGTTTCACATAATTACTTGATTACAATACTCATTATAAGCATTGTACCCTTAGCATTCTCTTTTGAAAGTATCCATCTCGTCTTTGTTAACACTCGGTTTACGGTGTTTAATTCTGTGGCATTTTGGCAAAGAGGTTTATGCCTTCAATGATTTTTTGCATCCAGTTCGTTATGTATTGCTAACTAATTGTTTTTATCTTAAATAATAAATAATAAATTAATGTGAATCGTTTAATTTTAAATAAGATAATAAGTATTCAGTTAATATTTCGCATTTTATATCCGTAAAAGAAAATCATTTTTTGTTTATAAATACAGAGTACAAATAAACTTTTAAATAGTCATATAAAATAGCGATTAATTTATATAATATGAACACACTTATTAGACTGAGTTGTAAAAGTAAAGAGTTTATTATGCAAAGTGATCATATAATTCAATGTTATTATTATAAATACATGTGTTCTAAAGACTCTTAAAACCTGATTCAAGAGCTATATAAATTTATTTAATTTAATACTATATTTATGGCATAATCGTTCAACACTCTCATCTGACATAATCAGAGATGATCGTGTGTTTGTTTTGTGAATAATTATCTCCGAGAGATTTAGAAAACTTTTATCAAATTGCATAAGGAAGGAGAGTGGGTCCTAAAATAGAAATGACGCCAACGGAATCGACTTTCTCGGACCCACGCCTCGTGGCGGTAGGACCCAAAGCATATCTAACATCATTGATTCATTTATCCGAAATCTATCAAGGCTAATCATAGTTATTGATTAGTGAAAGGAACATTTATGCGAAAATGTGAAGTCGAAAGACTAACTAACTAACCATCACGCCGTCTCCCTGGAGGGGTAGGCAGACAGAATGGAACGCCAAACTGTTCTGTCCTGACATACTTTTCTCGCTTCCTCTGCATTCATACATCTTGTCATGCACGCACGTCGATTTCTCGGACTCCTCATGTGACCGACATTTAATATTTGACAATATTTAATTTCCTCAGCCTTAGCTCAGTTTACGCCGTTTACATACTCGTATACCTTATTTACCATTCTGTCTTCACTCATTTTTCCCATGTGTCCAAACCATCTTAATGACCGTTTCATTATTTTGTTCATAACACTTTCATTCGCATCACATTTGCTTTTGACACTTATATACAGACAAGTCACACATTCGCCTTAGAGATCTCATTTCTTCTACATTTATTCTACTTTCATCCTCTTTTTCAGTTCCATGCTTTACTTCCATACATAAGGGTCAGCACAAGAACACCATTATGCACTGCCATCTTAGCTTTTTTGGATAGGCTTTTGTTTGCGATGACAACTTTAAGTGCACCATTTACTCTGTTGCCTGCCCCAACCCTTCTTTTAATATCCTTCTTCACCCTCCTATCCTTTGTAAACATACTTCCTAAATAAACAAATTCGTCCACTTGTTCCAGATTTTCACAGTTTACACTAATGTTGTAGACTGTCATGTTTCCTTCTTTTTCGATCATCATTACCTTGGATTTGTTCACATTCATCATCAAATCGTATCGGTAAAGAAATTTCAAAAACTCTCTACAGTACAAAAAGCAATAAAATTTCTTCTTCTACACCTTTTAATAGATCTGACGATCTGTGACACAGAAATCATGTCTCGTCGGATGATGAGGCGGTCTTCCAGGTGGCAGGTGTCCGGAAGGGATTTCATAAGCGGCTGTATATGCGAGTCTGTCACCATCCATTCGGGCTACATGGTCCCTCCAGTATCTTCTTCTGAATCTACTCCACGGAACGATACCTTCTATTAAAATCAAATTAATATTGAAATCTATTATTATATGAAATTCATAAGAGAATGTGTATTTAACAAAATGGGCGCCGTTACGCTATCGAATATTACGAGGGACTGATACCTAATTAGGTAATAATGTATTACATTTACTTAATATTCAAATTCGTTCGAAATTCGAATGAAAGTGCTGTAATTTTAATTATTTATGCAGTTACTCTCGAGTACAATCCTTCCTCCGTAGTGCTCCCAATCGCAAAACCGGCACCATCATAAAAAGTACCTACTCTGATTTTATCTATGGTTTTCAATGTCCGCATTAATCTATTACCCTGGGAACTAATCCCCCTTTAACCCTTTCGTGGCTGGTGGGAATACGTATTCCCACTTTCGAAATTGCTCTGATCAGTGGGAATTACGTTTGCTTAATTTATTCGCTCCAGTCATCTAGCGAAATTATTGGGTATTACGATAAAAGATTTACCAGCTTTATCGGTTGAACTTTTAACTGGCAGTTGAATTTACAAAAACACGTGTTATTTTGTTTTTGAGTGTCGTGTGTTAGATAAGTTAATTTTTTGATAAAACTTTCAAGTAAATAAGGATTTTGACGATTGATTTGAGTTCTATAGACATTATTTCACACTTTGTCTGGAGTAAAGTATAATAGTTATTAAAAGTGAAAGAAGTCATTTCTTCTTCTTCTTCTTCAAGTGCCCTGTCGGGTCCCCCCAACGTTGGCGATCACCTCGGCGAACCTGTCCCTGTCCTGCGCCGCTCGGAACAGCTCCTCAACACTTCGGGTGCCGGTCCACTCCCTCACGTTTCGCAGCCAGGACATTTGTCTCCTTCCGGGCCCTCGGCGTCCTTCAATTTTTCCCTCCAATATCAGTTGGAGAAGGTGGTACTTTTCCCCACGCAGCATATGACCCAGATATGAGATCTTTCGAACCTTGATAGTTGATAACGATTCCCTGTCAACTCTAGCTCGCCTCAGGACTTCGGTATTGGTAACCATGTCTGTCCAGGGAACTCTGAGCATTCGGCGATGGAGCCACATTTCAAATGCTTCCAGTCTGTTCATTGAGTTAACTTTCAGGGTCCAAGTTTGAAGAAGAAAGAAGTCATTTAATTATTATTTAACCATTATTATTTAAATTTTTTGCATACAACAGGTCGTTTGAACCTAATTACTATATATATGTTTTTTACGTTATGTACGTTGCATGTGATAGGTAGCTAATCTTTCGCCATTCAAATGTCACATGAATTCTATATCAGACCAAAGACAGTGTGACAATCACGTTGCCATCGCCGGGAATCGAACCCGGGACCTTTGGTATGGGAGTCTAGAGCTCTTACCACTCTGCCAGTAAGGTTGTATATTATAGCTCTATGCAGACAAAATTACATCAAAGATTTTACGGCTCTGGGTACAAATATGGTAAATAAATACGAGGAATGAAATATGAATTGTTTTATCGAGTGTGGGGAGCTCTCTAGGGAATACCTGCTATATCAGGAATAAGACAGGGCGACAGTATCAGTCCGTTCCGTTTGACCTCATCATGGACAAGATCATAGAGGAGGTCGCATCTCTTAACCTCGGATATAGGATGGGAGAAAAACTCATTAATGTGGTATGCTATGCTGACGATGCAACAATACTGGCAGAAAGTGAACACGATCTACAAAGAATGCTTTATAGGTTCCATCTTGCGTCTGAGAGATATAATATGATGATATTCGTCGCAAAAACAAAATGTCTAACAATATCCAGACAGCCTATCAGATGCAAACTGGTTGTAGACGATAAACCCATAGAACATGTCACGAAGTTCAGATATCTGGGTGTGGAGATATCTAGTTGCAGCGATCTGTATAATGAAGTTAAAAAAAAGACTGATAAAGCTGCAGTTATCTCAGGATGTCTAAGGGACACTGTCTGGGACAATAAGCATATTATGCTAGTGGAAAGCAAAGTTAGAATTTATAAAACATGCACCAGGCCCATAATGACATACGGAATCGAAGCAAGAGCAGACACTGTCAGAACCAAACATCTCTTAAGAGTAGCATAAATGAGAACATTGCGACCTATTGTGGGGAGAACCCTTAGAGATAGGATACCCAATGAAAAAATTCTTAAATCCTGCAAAATTGAGATGGAGTAGGCAGAGAAGACGATTCTAGAAGGACCACATCGAGAGAATGGATCCAGCAAGAATTCCCAATATCGCGATGCACGAGACTCCAGAGGGCCGTCGACCACCAGGACGACCACCAAAGAGATGGAAAGAAGGCTGGTTGTCTTCATCACAGGAAGAAAGTTGATATCCTGCTTAAACAGATCGCAAGATCTACAAATAGAAGAAGAAGGAGAAGTTTTATCGAGTCTTCTTCTTCTTCTTCACTTTTGGTAGACTCAGGAGTCTGTTACTTCAGGCGGGTTCTCTTGAGACGCTGAACTCCAGCTTTCTCTCCACCGTTTTGGGGGTTTTCCTGGTCGGCGTTGTCCGTTTGGCGTTCCACGGAGAGCTATGTATGCTATCCTATTTGAGCTCATCCTTTCTACGTGTTGATGCCAGTATCGCCGTCTTTGACGTCCCCATCTGACCACATCTTCGACCTCGCAGATTTCTCGGATTGCTGTATTCCTAACTCGGTCACGTAGGGTCTTGCCAGCTATAGCGCGGAGTGTTTTCATCTCGGTTGTCCTGAGCATGCTCTTTGTCTTGACAGTGTCTGCCCTCGAGTCTGCCCTTTTATCGAGTATTTCGTTTAATTGAAATGAATAATGAATATACATATTTATATGTGATATGAAAGTCTTGTGAGCATTGAATAAAGTTAAATATTTCATTATATACTTAGTACAAGGCTATTTCAAACGAAGTTATCGCTTGAGATTAATCTGCACCAAAAGACTTTTGAAAAGGAAACAATGTGGCGATTGTACTGTCTATTGTCCATGTTTTGGTTGGATTTAATTAGTTTACATATAAATTATTCCACTTTTACTAAACACACCTTAGTTTATTTATTATTTATATTCTGTTCATTCTTAAAGCGTACTTAATTTAGTAAACATTACTATTCAGCTGTCATAGCTTAGCGTGAGTGGGAAAAGAAGCCGAGGACGACCGAGGAAAACATGGCATGACCAAATGAATCAATTACTAAAAGGCGGCCACATTCGAAGTCGGAATAATCGACGTGCGTGCATGGTACGATGTATGAATGTAGAGGAATCCCGAGAGGTATGCCAGGACAGGCCATTTTGGCAATCCATCCTCTCTGCCTACCCCTCCGGGGAAATGGCGTGATGGTTAGTTAGTTAGTTATAACTAACCATCACGCCGTTTCCCCGAGGAGGGGGCGGTGTAGGCAGAGAGGATGGACCGCCATACAGCTCTATCCTGACATACCTCTCGAGCTTTATCTGCATAAAAATATAATACAAATTTATAAATAAAACAGACGTTTTTATTTATTCTATATTGAATAGTGGATTTCATTCTATATTCGCCATCACTCTGTTGTGGATTCACATTTGAATATTTTTTAGAAAACGTTATATTTTATTAAATCTCACCTAAAAACCCACATTTTCAAAATATGGCATAAAATGTAAACAACGGTTATCTAATTGCTGGTGTCAGATATAGCTCTCATGACTTAAAACATTGTCAAAGCGCCCTTGAGGTCAGCTATTCATGAAAACGGCGCTGTACAAATTAGTCTAATTATTATTATTATAACTATACTTTTTACTATCTATATATTTTTGGCACTTGTTGCAAACATGTTTCTGGGCGAAGACGCCTTCCTCGTTATACAGTATAGAAATTTTAACAGTGTTGAAATTTTTACACTTACAAACTTAATGTGGAGTTTTACATCTCGTTAGAAACATAAATAAAGAATGGATTAGAGACATTCAGAAGAACTAGTGTTACGATTAACTCAGTTGTGTATATTTCGATATTACTACGAGTATGAACATAATACACAGTGGATTTCTTGTTACAAACCGTGTGTATGGAAGCAAAGTATGGAACTGGCAGAGGAGGGATTAAAGCAGAATAAATGAGGTAGGGATGAGATCCCTTAGACATATGTGTGGTAAAACGACGTATGATAGCAGGAAAGAGAGCAGGGCGTAAGAAAGTTTTATGAAAACAAAAATGAAAGCATGAATGAAGAAAGAATGCCAATGAATCCCAAGAATGCCAAAGAACCCCAATAAGAACTTTAAATTATTATTTTAAATTTAAAATAACATATTTGTTATAACAAAAGTATAAACGTTCCAAAATAAATCTTTATTACATCTGTCAATTCGTGTTAACAACAAAAATTTTATAAATATGTATCTTTACTGAATAAGGACTGTTTGTCCGAAACATTTGTACTCGTATATAATTTTATTTCTTAATACCAGTGTTGTATATACAAAGTGTAAAAAAAGAAAAATAGAAATAAACCATCATAACAACACAAAGTATGGCGTATATAGAAGAAGAAAGAATGATTAACAAAGTTTACTTTAACAATTTGAATAGGTTACCGAGTTGATGAAGACCGAGGAAAACATGGCATCACCAAATTAATCGAATTTTAATTAAGGTTGGCGAAAACAAAAGTCGGAAGAATCGACGTGCGTTAATGACTAGCTGTATGTAGAAAGCTAGAGTGAAATTGGGTGAAAACATAATTAATAATCAGATTCCTCCTTTCTCCTTAAATACTTTGTCTACATTATCTCCCAAGCTCCCATTCCCAATCAAATGCAAATTAATCATTTATTATTTTCAATATAAATTACGTCTTTTCAAATGTATGTTTTTTCTAAATTACAATTTTTTATATATTAAAAAAAAAAGCCCAGGTTAATTTTTAAATTTGAATTATTGTATCGAATTTTAAATGCGTTTTTATATTAGTCTTCCTTTGTTTAGTTTTTATTGTATTTTTACACCTGAAGATGGAGGTATACTCCGAAACATGTCGTGTTTTTTAATATTTTTTAAATATATTGTGGATTAAACAAAGTTATTTTCAATTTCCTAAGCTAGAGTGTATTATATTATAGTGCATTGTTTCTACCTATCCTTCCGGAGAAACGGCGTGATGGTTTGTTTGTTTGTCTGTTTGTGCACATAATACTCATACAATGAAACGAAATTTATTATTCGTGTTGGTGAAATACACAAATAAATGGAACACATGTAATACTATAGAATGCACTGCAAATCGGGAATAAAACGCGCAGATCGCGTAACACGTGTGTATTTACATACGAATGTTTTTGGTTTAGTCGGCAAAGTTGTGCAAGTAGGTCTTGAAGTTCACTTTCGATTTTGTCTAATCACGAAATGGGGACGGGGTGCCCCTTGCCTCCGCTGTTCCCGCCCGCCGCGCGCCCCTCGGCCCGGGCGAAACTCCGGGACCGAATTACAACTTGCCGTCTTACGACCGCCCAACTTACAACTCGCAATCCCCGCTCGCATGAATTAAATAGGATCCTTAGGATTATTACGAACCTTCAGTCAGTCAAACCTCGGCTGAAGGCCCAATAGTCTAACTTATTTATACAAGTCTCAAATTATGAAAACCGCAATCGTTATTTGAAAGATTACCGAATTAATTAATCAATTCGATCGATCTTGAAAGGTGGAATGACATTATACAGTTATTTGGTCACCGCCTGGGATCCGATATTCTCTGATGGTGGAGCGAGTGCAGAAAAAATTTCTGCGCTTTACCTCAGGGAGCGCGGTTATTACCCGTGACTCTTTCCGACTGAATTCTTGCTAGGTATGCTAAGCTACCAATCATTGGAGAGAAGAAGGAACATTCACTTGGGAGTATACTTCTTTCAGCTGATTGGCGGCCGTATACAGAACTCGGATGTCCTGAGTGATGTAGGTCTTTTTGTCCCTGATAATTACCTTCGTCAAAGACAGCACAGATTGTTTTATTTGCCGCGCTGCAGAACCAACCTGCCAATGGTTATGCCTGTGGGTAGGGCAATCTTATTGCTTAATCGGATCGCCTCGGAGGTCGACATATTTCGTGATAGTGTGAGTTGCCTCAGGGATGCAATATCAATGTTATGATTATTTATAATTCTTAAACTTTTTTTATTTTATTTATATGTTTTTATGCTTCTCTTTTAAATTCTTATAATGTAATTGCAAACGATCTGGAAATATTTCTGTAATGTTTGTAATTTTTATTAAAATAAATGAAATGAAATGAAATTATCAAGGAATAATATTAATAAATTGGATAATTTATAGAGCGCCATTTTTATGAATTACTCATCTCAAGGGCGCTGTAGAAGATGCGAAATTTTATCAACGAGATAATAATAATATTAATAATGATAACAAAAGTAATAAACATATTTAGTATGGGGGCTGCACCTGACGATATCGATCAGACCTTCCTGTCAGGAAATGATAATTTGAAAAGGTGCGTTTTGAGTCTCGATCTAAACTCTGATTGATTCTCAATGCACTTAAGGTCTGCTGGAAGACTGTTCCAGGCTGAAGGGGCGGCACAGTCAATCTACCGATCGCAGAAGACTTAGCTGATCGCAGTGTAGACTGTCTAGCATTCAGGTTTTCGTTGATGCAGAGTTCAGATACATAAGCTGGTGCCATTCCATGCAACGCCTTATAGACCGTCCAGCATAGCTTGTATTGTATCCTTTCTGGACATTTCAGCCAGTGGAGCTCCTTAAGATGCTGTGTTATGTGACAACTCTTTGGCACACCCCTTATCAGTCTTGCTGCTGCATTGAATGCAGACTGTGTAATACTCTACTAATAAATAACAGTAGTTTAGATCGAGGCTCAAAACGCACCTGTTTCTAACTGTCCTATCCTGATGCAAATGTTGATCGACTGCGTCAGGTGCAGTCCCCATACTAAAATGTTTTATTTTTAACAAAAATATTTATCTTTAACAAAATGTTTATTTTAACTAAATGTTTATTTTGACCAAATGTTTATTTTTAGCAAAAATGTTTATTTTCTTAAGGATTAATTAATTGTATCTCAATACAGACGAAGATGTAAATTGTTTTTTGGAAACAGAATATGGTGGTCGAGGCGCTTACAGGACTTATGACCCGTCATTGGTTGGGTTAAGCGATCGCTTTATGTTAACAACATTCCCCATTCTGCCCTTCTTACGACCACCACGTCTGAAATTTTTATGGAAGATGTATATATGCCACCATGTTGAGGAACACTTCACATTTTTTA
>JAHDVF020000361.1:0-17163 GCA_022606425.2 Lepidostoma basale | reverse complement strand
GGCAATGCCGACGATGTTGGTCAAATGGTGATTCTACCGTCATCGTTCACAGGCAGTCCACGTCACATGCATGAATATACACAAGATGCCATGACCTACGTCAGAAATTACGGTCGACCGGATCTCTTCGTGACATTCACTTGCAATCCGAAGTGGGATGAAATTCAAGCTGAACTGATGCCTGGACAAGATACCCATCATCGGCACGATTTATTGGCTAGAGTGTTCAAGCAAAAACTCATCAAACTGATGGACACGATCACGAAAGGTCATGTCTTCGGGCCCACTCGATGTTGGATGTATTCGATCGAATGGCAGAAACGAGGCTTGCCACATGCACACATTTTGGTATGGCTGAAAGTTAAAATTACACCAGATCAAATCGACAACGTCATCTGTGCAGAGTTGCCAGATCCTGAACAAGATCCCTGCCTATTCAAGATCATTGTGAAGAATATGATCCATGGTCCATGTGGCAACATCAATCCACGATCGAGGTGCATGAAAGATGGCAAGTGCACCAAGAAGTATCCCAGAAGCTTCGTCGATGCAACACAAACGGGAGATGACGGGTATCCGCTCTACCGACGACGGCGACCCGACAAAGGTGGTGTCAAAGCTAAGATCAAAATGACGATGAGCAACAACTCATTGCAAGAGCTAGAGATCGACAACCAATGGGTGGTGCCCTACTCTCCATTTCTCTCTCGCATCTTTCAGGCACACATCAACGTCGAATACTGCAATTCAGTCAAATCCATCAAATACATATGCAAATATGTCAACAAAGGCAGTGACCAAGCGATGTTTGGCTTGGAGAAAGATGGAAGCACGATCGATGAGGTCCAGCGGTATCTGATGGCTCGATACGTCAGCAGCAACGAAGCGATCTGGCGGATACTGGACTTTGCTATCCATGAACGTCATCCGACCGTCGTTCATTTATCGGTGCACTTGGAAAATGGTCAACGTGTGTATTTCACTGAAGACAATTTGTGACAACGCCTCAATGAACCACCGAACACCACACTGACGGCATTTTTCTCACTCTGCCGAAAAGATGACTTTGCTAAAACGCTACTCTATTGTGAAGTCCCAAAATATTTCACATGGAACACAGCAACGAAGGTATTCAAACGTCGAGTGCAAGGAACCACCGTGCCTGGATTGAGTGGCGTGAAAGCATCAGATGCTCTTGGACGCGTTTACACAGTGCATCCGAACAACTTCGAATGCTTCTTCCTACGCATGTTGTTACACACGGTGCGTGGTCCAACTTCGTACGATGATCTGAAGACAGTCGATGGACAGATCTGCGCAACATTTCGTGAAGCGTGCCAACGACATGGTTTACTTGAAGATGATTCACACTGGAATGAGACACTGGTGGAAGCAACCGTGGCTCAATCACCGGCACGATTACGATATCTGTTTGCCATAATGTTGACAATCTGTGGAGTCTCCAATCCGAAACAACTGTGGGAGACTCATAAGGAAAGTCTTGCCGAAGATATTCTCATGAATGCCCGCCGACGGAATCCCAATTTGAATGTGACGTACAACGGCGATATTTTCAATGAAGCGTTGATTCTTCTGGAAGACAAAGTATTGGAGATATCTGGAAAAGATCTTCAACAAATGGGGCTTCCTATGCCACAACGGCAACAGCAAGATCGATTGAGCCGAGAAATGCTGCGAGAGACAAGTTACGATTTGGAACAATTGGACACATACATCTCGCAGAATGAACCACAGCTGATTCCGAGTCAACGATCCGTTTATGATCTCATCTTGAATCGAATCCAACAAGCAACTGGTGGAATCATTTTTCTTGATGCCCCAGGCGGAACAGGAAAGACATTCGTGATCAACTTACTTCTGGCGAAGGTTCGGCATCAATCAAAGATTGCAATCGCGATGGCTTCTTCTGGCATTGCTGCTACGTTGTTACATGGTGGACGTACTGCCCATTCAACGTTGAAACTACCACTCAATCTCGCCTACGCTGAAAACGCGCTTTGTAACATCAGCAAAGGGACAGGACAAGCCAGAGTGTTACAAGAGTGTGTACTGATTGTATGGGACGAATGCACCATGGCCCACAAGCATGCTTTGGAAGCTCTGGATCGAAGTCTGAAAGATCTTCGTGGTGATTCAACATTGATGGGTGGGGTGATTGTTCTTCTCGCCGGTGACTTCCGTCAAACTTTGCCGATCATTCCGAGAGGAACCATGGCTGACGAACTCAAAGCTTGCCTGAAAGCGTCCTATCTTTGGAGACACGTCCGAAAAATGGAACTCACCAGTAACATGCGAGTGTTGCTGCACGGTGATGCTTCTGCTGGACGTTTTGCAGAACAACTACTGAAAATCGGTGATGGACAACTGCCAGCTGATCCTAACACTGGACTTATTCAACTGACAGAAAACGTCTGTTGTGTGGTCGACTCGATCGAAATACTGAAGACACAAGTATTTCCGAATCTTCGAATACATGTCAACGACCATCAATGGCTCTGCGAACGTGCCATTCTCGCTCCCACCAATGACACTGTAAACACGATCAATCTCCAAATACAACAACAACTGCCTGGCGATGCGATCACATACAAATCAGTGGACACTGTTGTCGATGTTGATCAAGCAGTCCATTATCCGACTGAATTTCTCAACTCACTAGAGCCACCTGGTATGCCACCGCACAAGTTAGTTCTCAAAGTTGGCACTCCAATCATGCTACTGAGAAATCTGGATGCACCACGGTTGTGCAACGGCACACGACTGTGCGTGAAAACATTAATGCCGCATGTCATCGCAGCGACAATCATGACAGGTTGTGCGAAAGGGGAAGACGTGTTTATCCCTCGAATACCTATTATTCCCACCGACATGCCCTTTGAATTCAAACGCTTGCAGTTTCCTGTGCGTCTTGCGTTCGCGATGTCGATCAACAAAGCCCAAGGTCAATCGCTGAAGGTGGCTGGCATCAATCTGGAAGCTCCATGCTTTTCACACGGTCAACTCTACGTTGCATGCTCAAGAGTTGGGAGAAAGAAAAATTTGTTCATTTTTGCACCTGGAGGGAAAACGAAAAACATTGTCTATCGAACCGCTTTGGAATAAATATTCGCTTGCAGTACAAGCATAGAGCTAGAACTTCTTCTTTTCTCGATTGATGCCACTGAAACCCCGAGCAACGCCGGGTACCTCAGCTAGTCTATATATATAAAGATGAAAGTTTGTCTGTTTGTCTGTTTGTCTGTTTGTCTGTCTGTTTGTTCTTTATACGTTTCCACACCGTTCAACCGATTTCGATGAAACTTTGCACGGAGATGCCTATCGACCCAGGGAAGGTCGACGTCTACTTTTTACTGCGGGAAACTCGACGCTTCGTTCACTGCAGATCGAACTTTGACAATGGCAACCTGTCGCTGTCCCGGGGACGAGTGACAAAAGTACGCTGCTGAGGTGTGAAATCTATGTGGACAGGGGTTTTCGATAGTGCTGATTACGAATCCGCTATTAGTTTTGCTGAAATTTGATTGGTTGACTTTGATCCAATGGTAACCTACTTCCTGCAGGGCTCGCTCAGCTTGATCTGATGTCAGATGAAGCATTTGGTCGAAGTGTGATGGCTCGGAAGTTGACACCCTCACCCTCTGTCGGAAGATGATTGGCTGAAAATCGACCAATCAAAATTCACTCTTCGGAAAAGGTGTTATTTTCGTTGTTTAACATGAGGGAAGTATCGGGTTCAGTAGGTGATCATGTGCTGGACTGAGAACGGGTATCACGGGATGTAGATCGTTGCCAAGTCAGCTGATGAACACTTGATTTCAGCGACGAAGAGGATCCAATGAGAAATAGGAGCTTCTTCGACTCCGGGATTCGCATTGGGTATCCTTTCTGTGATCCGGGGAATTCATGCAACATCACAACTTTTTTTCGCACGGTTCAAATGATAGCTCCAGAGGAAACCATCAGCTTGGAGAGTTTTCGAACGGAACGCTTTTTTGGTTCATTGTGGTTCCGAAACAGGATAATTGTTTCAACACGATCAGGCTATCGCTTCTTTCAAGCGATGCAGTATCAACGAAATGTTGACCCCTGTCAGCTTCCTTTTAAAAACAAAATACTGCGTATTCATTCAAAAGGAACTTGAACTTCTCGCGAAAGGATGCTTATCGAACTTTGATCACCAAAGGGAAAGCATTATGCATCGAAATGTATCGTTCAGATTTCACTTTGACTGTCATTTCAAAAGAGCACTTCCACCGAAGAGTTGATTAAGATGTGGGGATGACAAATGCGACCGATAGTGTTTCTCACCGAATCACCACTATCTGAAGAGCGAAAGAATGAATTCAACATGAAGACCTAACTATTTGGAGGATATACCTTCCAAATGTTACCATGAGTCTGACTTGCACATGCACAAAATGATCAATCGTATGTCACTGTTGCAAGTGCTGACAGTGACAGCGACACATACTCATCGAAAGAACACGTGAGACGTCTGTTAAAATACTGATCATGCTCTTGACATGAAATGTTGCATCGGTAGCTCCTACGGCCGATGATAATCGGTGTTCCGAAAGCTACCAAGGACTCGGCTGTGAGTAATCAGTTGACATCAATGCATGATTTTCGAGCAATAGTGAAGGTTTTTCTTTTCTTTTCGATAGAGTGCGCGCGACTCTATGCCGAGCGCGATGATGAAGGAAAGCAAGAGTCGCAGACAATCTTATGATCTACACGTACAACAAGATAATCGGTCTGATCGGTTCTGTCGATTTTCTTTGACACAATCGAAACCAGCAACATCCATGAGTCAGAGACTGCAGTTGAAATTCCATCATCGCATCGAGTGATGCAGCTAGCGCAGCATTCCAATGAGTGTTGTATACGCGTGCGTCATCAATGACGTCAAACATCATCATTAGAACTCAAGTGATACATCAGCTGATAAACTGATTAGCACTTCCTTGGCTGTTCCACAGAGACATAAAAAGGCAACGTTTTCGTCTTCGTTTTCATACCGATACTTTCACACAACACGACATCATTAACTGTCTATCTATCGTGACCACCATTCACAAGTTATTTTTCAAGCACAGTAAGTTTTGCTCTCGATTATTAGTGGTGGCTTTGAAGATTGAAGATAAACCATCAGATCCACAACGGAACTTCCATCAATCGAACAAACAAAACACCGAGCAAAGGACAAGCTTTCGAATCAAAGTACTACTGTCTGTTACTTGCCAAGATAGCACGTAATGCCACCAAAAAAGCGACTGACGATTGGAAGAAGTACATCAGCAGCTAGCAGAATGATAATATCTCGAGCGATGGAAACTTCAGAAGAACGGCAAGCTCGACTGAACGAAGCTCGGACACGACAGGCTACCTCTCGAGCGATGGAAACTTCAGAAGAACGGCAAGCTCGACTGAACGAAGATCGGACACGGCAGGCTATCTCTCGAGCGATGCAAGCTACGGAAGCACAGCAAACTCGACTAGATGAAGATCGCACATGGCATGCAGCTTCTCGAGCAGCAGAGACCACTGAACAAACTCAACGCCGACTCAACACTGAACGAGTCACACGGGCAACCACTCGAGCTGTGGAAGCTTCACAAGAACGGCAAACTCGGCTCAACGAAGATCGAACACAGCATGCAGCTTCGCGAGCAGCAGAGACCGCTGAACAAACTCAACGCCGACTCAACACTGAACGAATCACACGGGCAACCACTCGAGCAATGGAAGCTTCACAAGAGCGGCAAACTCGACTCGATGAAGATCGCACATGGCATGCAGCTTCTCGAGCAGCAGAGACCACTGAACAAACTCAACGCCGACTCAACACTGAACGAGTCACACGGGCAACCACTCGAGCTGTGGAAGCTTCACAAGAACGGCAAACTCGACTCAATGAAGATCGAACACGCCATGCTGCTTCGCGAGCAGTGGAGACTTCGGACCAGAGGCGAGCCCGAAGCGACGAGCAGAATGCAAGACAAGCGGCTTCGAGAGATACACACTGGGCAAGCCTGAAAAATGCAGGATTTCGATACAAAGCGACCATCAACTACGAGAAGTATCCGCAATTCGATATCGGCCGGATGGATAGTGTGTGCTCTTACTGTCATGCTCTCAAATGGAAAGCCGAGGCACCAGGCATGTGCTGTTCTGGTGGCAAGGTCAATCTTCCTGCACTCAACCCACCACCAGAACCATTACAATCATTGATGCTTGGGACAACATTAAAGTCGCGTCATTTCCTGGAGGACATCAGACGGTACAACTGCTGTTTTCAAATGACATCTTTCGGAGCGACCAACGAAGTGTGCGAACCCGGTTTCATGCCAACTTTCAAGATACAAGGCCAGGCGTATCATCGTGTGGGATCACTCCTTCCGCTTCCGAATGAGGATCATCGTTTCCTTCAAATTTACTTCATTGGAGACGAAGTGAAACAAGCAAATCGACGTCGTGATGTCATCCCTGGTACGATGACGGATATTTTGCTCGATCTGCAACGAATGCTTCACCAACACAACAGTTATGTCCGTGCTTTCAAGACTGCACTTGAAAGAATGCCGTCGGATTCGTACAAGGTGATGATTCGAGCAGACAAAAAACCAGCTGGACAGCATCCGGGCCGATTCAACGAACCTGAGACGGATGAAGTGGCAATCCTCATTGCAGGCAATGAATTCGACCGAAGAGATATCGTTCTGGAGAAACACAACGATCGATTGCAACGAGTAGCTGAAACACATCGATCATACGATGGCTTACAGTATCCACTGATCTTTTGGCAAGGTGAAGATGGTTATCACTTCGCCATCCCACAGACTGATCCAAGGACAAAATTGGCAGTGACCAACAAAAAGGTGTCGGCAATGGACTTCTATGCCTACCGAATGATGATACGAACGGACACTGCCAATCACATCTTGCAATGTCGCCAGCTGTTTCACCAGTTCGTCGTCGACATGTACGCGAAGATTGAAAGTGAGCGGTTAGCGTTCGTACGCTTCAATCAGCAGAAGCTCAGAGTGGATCAATACATCCATCTGAGAGATGCAATGGCAACGGATGGCAATGCCGACGATGTTGGTCAAATGGTGATTCTACCGTCATCGTTCACAGGCAGTCCACGTCACATGCATGAATATACACAAGATGCCATGACCTACGTCAGAAATTACGGTCGACCGGATCTCTTCGTGACATTCACTTGCAATCCGAAGTGGGATGAAATTCAAGCTGAACTGATGCCTGGACAAGATACCCATCATCGGCACGATTTATTGGCTAGAGTGTTCAAGCAAAAACTCATCAAACTGATGGACACGATCACGAAAGGTCATGTCTTCGGGCCCACTCGATGTTGGATGTATTCGATCGAATGGCAGAAACGAGGCTTGCCACATGCACACATTTTGGTATGGCTGAAAGTTAAAATTACACCAGATCAAATCGACAACGTCATCTGTGCAGAGTTGCCAGATCCTGAACAAGATCCCTGCCTATTCAAGATCATTGTGAAGAATATGATCCATGGTCCATGTGGCAACATCAATCCACGATCGAGGTGCATGAAAGATGGCAAGTGCACCAAGAAGTATCCCAGAAGCTTCGTCGATGCAACACAAACGGGAGATGACGGGTATCCGCTCTACCGACGACGGCGACCCGACAAAGGTGGTGTCAAAGCTAAGATCAAAATGACGATGAGCAACAACTCATTGCAAGAGCTAGAGATCGACAACCAATGGGTGGTGCCCTACTCTCCATTTCTCTCTCGCATCTTTCAGGCACACATCAACGTCGAATACTGCAATTCAGTCAAATCCATCAAATACATATGCAAATATGTCAACAAAGGCAGTGACCAAGCGATGTTTGGCTTGGAGAAAGATGGAAGCACGATCGATGAGGTCCAGCGGTATCTGATGGCTCGATACGTCAGCAGCAACGAAGCGATCTGGCGGATACTGGACTTTGCTATCCATGAACGTCATCCGACCGTCGTTCATTTATCGGTGCACTTGGAAAATGGTCAACGTGTGTATTTCACTGAAGACAATTTGCGACAACGCCTCAATGAACCACCGAACACCACACTGACGGCATTTTTCTCACTCTGCCGAAAAGATGACTTTGCTAAAACGCTACTCTATTGTGAAGTCCCAAAATATTTCACATGGAACACAGCAACGAAGGTATTCAAACGTCGAGTGCAAGGAACCACCGTGCCTGGATTGAGTGGCGTGAAAGCATCAGATGCTCTTGGACGCGTTTACACAGTGCATCCGAACAACTTCGAATGCTTCTTCCTACGCATGTTGTTACACACGGTGCGTGGTCCAACTTCGTACGATGATCTGAAGACAGTCGATGGACAGATCTGCGCAACATTTCGTGAAGCGTGCCAACGACATGGTTTACTTGAAGATGATTCACACTGGAATGAGACACTGGTGGAAGCAACCGTGGCTCAATCACCGGCACGATTACGATATCTGTTTGCCATAATGTTGACAACCTGTGGAGTCTCCAATCCGAAACAACTGTGGGAGACTCATAAGGAAAGTCTTGCCGAAGATATTCTCATGAATGCCCGCCGACGGAATCCCAATTTGAATGTGACGTACAACGGCGATATTTTCAATGAAGCGTTGATTCTTCTGGAAGACAAAGTATTGGAGATATCTGGAAAAGATCTTCAACAAATGGGGCTTCCTATGCCACAACGGCAACAGCAAGATCGATTGAGCCGAGAAATGCTGCGAGAGACAAGTTACGATTTGGAACAATTGGACACATACATCTCGCAGAATGAACCACAGCTGATTCCGAGTCAACGATCCGTTTATGATCTCATCTTGAATCGAATCCAACAAGCAACTGGTGGAATCATTTTTCTTGATGCCCCAGGCGGAACAGGAAAGACATTCGTGATCAACTTACTTCTGGCGAAGGTTCGGCATCAATCAAAGATTGCAATCGCGATGGCTTCTTCTGGCATTGCTGCTACGTTGTTACATGGTGGACGTACTGCCCATTCAACGTTGAAACTACCACTCAATCTCGCCTACGCTGAAAACGCGCTTTGTAACATCAGCAAAGGGACAGGACAAGCCAGAGTGTTACAAGAGTGTGTACTGATTGTATGGGACGAATGCACCATGGCCCACAAGCATGCTTTGGAAGCTCTGGATCGAAGTCTGAAAGATCTTCGTGGTGATTCAACATTGATGGGTGGGGTGATTGTTCTTCTCGCCGGTGACTTCCGTCAAACTTTGCCGATCATTCCGAGAGGAACCATGGCTGACGAACTCAAAGCTTGCCTGAAAGCGTCCTATCTTTGGAGACACGTCCGAAAAATGGAACTCACCAGTAACATGCGAGTGTTGCTGCACGGTGATGCTTCTGCTGGACGTTTTGCAGAACAACTACTGAAAATCGGTGATGGACAACTGCCAGCTGATCCTAACACTGGACTTATTCAACTGACAGAAAACGTCTGTTGTGTGGTCGACTCGATCGAAATACTGAAGACACAAGTATTTCCGAATCTTCGAATACATGTCAACGACCATCAATGGCTCTGCGAACGTGCCATTCTCGCTCCCACCAATGACACTGTAAACACGATCAATCTCCAAATACAACAACAACTGCCTGGCGATGCGATCACATACAAATCAGTGGACACTGTTGTCGATGTTGATCAAGCAGTCCATTATCCGACTGAATTTCTCAACTCACTAGAGCCACCTGGTATGCCACCGCACAAGTTAGTTCTCAAAGTTGGCACTCCAATCATGCTACTGAGAAATCTGGATGCACCACGGTTGTGCAACGGCACACGACTGTGCGTGAAAACATTAATGCCGCATGTCATCGCAGCGACAATCATGACAGGTTGTGCGAAAGGGGAAGACGTGTTTATCCCTCGAATACCTATTATTCCCACCGACATGCCCTTTGAATTCAAACGCTTGCAGTTTCCTGTGCGTCTTGCGTTCGCGATGTCGATCAACAAAGCCCAAGGTCAATCGCTGAAGGTGGCTGGCATCAATCTGGAAGCTCCATGCTTTTCACACGGTCAACTCTACGTTGCATGCTCAAGAGTTGGGAGAAAGAAAAATTTGTTCATTTTTGCACCTGGAGGGAAAACGAAAAACATTGTCTATCGAACCGCTTTGGAATAAATATTCGCTTGCAGTACAAGCATAGAGCTAGAACTTCTTCTTTTCTCGATTGATGCCACTGAAACCCCGAGCAACGCCGGGTACCTCAGCTAGTCTATATATATAAAGATGAAAGTTTGTCTGTTTGTCTGTTTGTCTGTTTGTCTGTCTGTTTGTTCTTTATACGTTTCCACACCGTTCAACCGATTTCGATGAAACTTTGCACGGAGATGCCTATCGACCCAGGGAAGGTCGACGTCTACTTTTTACTGCGGGAAACTCGACGCTTCGTTCACTGCAGATCGAACTTTGACAATGGCAACCTGTCGCTGTCCCGGGGACGAGTGACAAAAGTACGCTGCTGAGGTGTGAAATCTATGTGGACAGGGGTTTTCGATAGTGCTGATTACGAATCCGCTATTAGTTTTGCTGAAATTTGATTGGTTGACTTTGATCCAATGGTAACCTACTTCCTGCAGGGCTCGCTCAGCTTGATCTGATGTCAGATGAAGCATTTGGTCGAAGTGTGATGGCTCGGAAGTTGACACCCTCACCCTCTGTCGGAAGATGATTGGCTGAAAATCGACCAATCAAAATTCACTCTTCGGAAAAGGTGTTATTTTCGTTGTTTAACATGAGGGAAGTATCGGGTTCAGTAGGTGATCATGTGCTGGACTGAGAACGGGTATCACGGGATGTAGATCGTTGCCAAGTCAGCTGATGAACACTTGATTTCAGCGACGAAGAGGATCCAATGAGAAATAGGAGCTTCTTCGACTCCGGGATTCGCATTGGGTATCCTTTCTGTGATCCGGGGAATTCATGCAACATCACAACTTTTTTTCGCACGGTTCAAATGATAGCTCCAGAGGAAACCATCAGCTTGGAGAGTTTTCGAACGGAACGCTTTTTTGGTTCATTGTGGTTCCGAAACAGGATAATTGTTTCAACACGATCAGGCTATCGCTTCTTTCAAGCGATGCAGTATCAACGAAATGTTGACCCCTGTCAGCTTCCTTTTAAAAACAAAATACTGCGTATTCATTCAAAAGGAACTTGAACTTCTCGCGAAAGGATGCTTATCGAACTTTGATCACCAAAGGGAAAGCATTATGCATCGAAATGTATCGTTCAGATTTCACTTTGACTGTCATTTCAAAAGAGCACTTCCACCGAAGAGTTGATTAAGATGTGGGGATGACAAATGCGACCGATAGTGTTTCTCACCGAATCACCACTATCTGAAGAGCGAAAGAATGAATTCAACATGAAGACCTAACTATTTGGAGGATATACCTTCCAAATGTTACCATGAGTCTGACTTGCACATGCACAAAATGATCAATCGTATGTCACTGTTGCAAGTGCTGACAGTGACAGCGACACATACTCATCGAAAGAACACGTGAGACGTCTGTTAAAATACTGATCATGCTCTTGACATGAAATGTTGCATCGGTAGCTCCTACGGCCGATGATAATCGGTGTTCCGAAAGCTACCAAAGACTCGGCTGTGAGTAATCAGTTGACATCAATGCATGATTTTCGAGCAATAGTGAAGGTTTTTCTTTTCTTTTCGATAGAGTGCGCGCGACTCTATGCCGAGCGCGATGATGAAGGAAAGCAAGAGTCGCAGACAATCTTATGATCTACACGTACAACAAGATAATCGGTCTGATCGGTTCTGTCGATTTTCTTTGACACAATCGAAACCAGCAACATCCATGAGTCAGAGACTGCAGTTGAAATTCCATCATCGCATCGAGTGATGCAGCTAGCGCAGCATTCCAATGAGTGTTGTATACGCGTGCGTCATCAATGACGTCAAACATCATCATTAGAACTCAAGTGATACATCAGCTGATAAACTGATTAGCACTTCCTTGGCTGTTCCACAGAGACATAAAAAGGCAACGTTTTCGTCTTCGTTTTCATACCGATACTTTCACACAACACGACATCATTAACTGTCTATCTATCGTGACCACCATTCACAAGTTATTTTTCAAGCACAGTAAGTTTTGCTCTCGATTATTAGTGGTGGCTTTGAAGATTGAAGATAAACCATCAGATCCACAACGGAACTTCCATCAATCGAACAAACAAAACACCGAGCAAAGGACAAGCTTTCGAATCAAAGTACTACTGTCTGTTACTTGCCAAGATAGCACGTAATGCCACCAAAAAAGCGACTGACGATTGGAAGAAGTACATCAGCAGCTAGCAGAATGATAATATCTCGAGCGATGGAAACTTCAGAAGAACGGCAAGCTCGACTGAACGAAGCTCGGACACGACAGGCTACCTCTCGAGCGATGGAAACTTCAGAAGAACGGCAAGCTCGACTGAACGAAGATCGGACACGGCAGGCTATCTCTCGAGCGATGCAAGCTACGGAAGCACAGCAAACTCGACTAGATGAAGATCGCACATGGCATGCAGCTTCTCGAGCAGCAGAGACCACTGAACAAACTCAACGCCGACTCAACACTGAACGAGTCACACGGGCAACAACTCGAGCGATGGAAGCTTCAGAAGAACGGCAAACTCGACTCAATGAAGATCGAACACGCCATGCTGCTTCGCGAGCAGTGGAGACTTCGGACCAGAGGCGAGCCCGAAGCGACGAGCAGAATGCAAGACAAGCGGCTTCGAGAGATACACACTGGGCAAGCCTGAAAAATGCAGGATTTCGATACAAAGCGACCATCAACTACGAGAAGTATCCGCAATTCGATATCGGCCGGATGGATAGTGTGTGCTCTTACTGTCATGCTCTCAAATGGAAAGCCGAGGCACCAGGCATGTGCTGTTCTGGTGGCAAGGTCAATCTTCCTGCACTCAACCCACCACCAGAACCATTACAATCATTGATGCTTGGGACAACATTAAAGTCGCGTCATTTCCTGGAGGACATCAGACGGTACAACTGCTGTTTTCAAATGACATCTTTCGGAGCGACCAACGAAGTGTGCGAACCCGGTTTCATGCCAACTTTCAAGATACAAGGCCAGGCGTATCATCGTGTGGGATCACTCCTTCCGCTTCCGAATGAGGATCATCGTTTCCTTCAAATTTACTTCATTGGAGACGAAGTGAAACAAGCAAATCGACGTCGTGATGTCATCCCTGGTACGATGACGGATATTTTGCTCGATCTGCAACGAATGCTTCACCAACACAACAGTTATGTCCGTGCTTTCAAGACTGCACTTGAAAGAATGCCGTCGGATTCGTACAAGGTGATGATTCGAGCAGACAAAAAACCAGCTGGACAGCATCCGGGCCGATTCAACGAACCTGAGACGGATGAAGTGGCAATCCTCATTGCAGGCAATGAATTCGACCGAAGAGATATCGTTCTGGAGAAACACAACGATCGATTGCAACGAGTAGCTGAAACACATCGATCATACGATGGCTTACAGTATCCACTGATCTTTTGGCAAGGTGAAGATGGTTATCACTTCGCCATCCCACAGACTGATCCAAGGACAAAATTGGCAGTGACCAACAAAAAGGTGTCGGCAATGGACTTCTATGCCTACCGAATGATGATACGAACGGACACTGCCAATCACATCTTGCAATGTCGCCAGCTGTTTCACCAGTTCGTCGTCGACATGTACGCGAAGATTGAAAGTGAGCGGTTAGCGTTCGTACGCTTCAATCAGCAGAAGCTCAGAGTGGATCAATACATCCATCTGAGAGATGCAATGGCAACGGATGGCAATGCCGACGATGTTGGTCAAATGGTGATTCTACCGTCATCGTTCACAGGCAGTCCACGTCACATGCATGAATATACACAAGATGCCATGACCTACGTCAGAAATTACGGTCGACCGGATCTCTTCGTGACATTCACTTGCAATCCGAAGTGGGATGAAATTCAAGCTGAACTGATGCCTGGACAAGATACCCATCATCGGCACGATTTATTGGCTAGAGTGTTCAAGCAAAAACTCATCAAACTGATGGACACGATCACGAAAGGTCATGTCTTCGGGCCCACTCGATGTTGGATGTATTCGATCGAATGGCAGAAACGAGGCTTGCCACATGCACACATTTTGGTATGGCTGAAAGTTAAAATTACACCAGATCAAATCGACAACGTCATCTGTGCAGAGTTGCCAGATCCTGAACAAGATCCCTGCCTATTCAAGATCATTGTGAAGAATATGATCCATGGTCCATGTGGCAACATCAATCCACGATCGAGGTGCATGAAAGATGGCAAGTGCACCAAGAAGTATCCCAGAAGCTTCGTCGATGCAACACAAACGGGAGATGACGGGTATCCGCTCTACCGACGACGGCGACCCGACAAAGGTGGTGTCAAAGCTAAGATCAAAATGACGATGAGCAACAACTCATTGCAAGAGCTAGAGATCGACAACCAATGGGTGGTGCCCTACTCTCCATTTCTCTCTCGCATCTTTCAGGCACACATCAACGTCGAATACTGCAATTCAGTCAAATCCATCAAATACATATGCAAATATGTCAACAAAGGCAGTGACCAAGCGATGTTTGGCTTGGAGAAAGATGGAAGCACGATCGATGAGGTCCAGCGGTATCTGATGGCTCGATACGTCAGCAGCAACGAAGCGATCTGGCGGATACTGGACTTTGCTATCCATGAACGTCATCCGACCGTCGTTCATTTATCGGTGCACTTGGAAAATGGTCAACGTGTGTATTTCACTGAAGACAATTTGCGACAACGCCTCAATGAACCACCGAACACCACACTGACGGCATTTTTCTCACTCTGCCGAAAAGATGACTTTGCTAAAACGCTACTCTATTGTGAAGTCCCAAAATATTTCACATGGAACACAGCAACGAAGGTATTCAAACGTCGAGTGCAAGGAACCACCGTGCCTGGATTGAGTGGCGTGAAAGCATCAGATGCTCTTGGACGCGTTTACACAGTGCATCCGAACAACTTCGAATGCTTCTTCCTACGCATGTTGTTACACACGGTGCGTGGTCCAACTTCGTACGATGATCTGAAGACAGTCGATGGACAGATCTGCGCAACATTTCGTGAAGCGTGCCAACGACATGGTTTACTTGAAGATGATTCACACTGGAATGAGACACTGGTGGAAGCAACCGTGGCTCAATCACCGGCACGATTACGATATCTGTTTGCCATAATGTTGACAACCTGTGGAGTCTCCAATCCGAAACAACTGTGGGAGACTCATAAGGAAAGTCTTGCCGAAGATATTCTCATGAATGCCCGCCGACGGAATCCCAATTTGAATGTGACGTACAACGGCGATATTTTCAATGAAGCGTTGATTCTTCTGGAAGACAAAGTATTGGAGATATCTGGAAAAGATCTTCAACAAATGGGGCTTCCTATGCCACAACGGCAACAGCAAGATCGATTGAGCCGAGAAATGCTGCGAGAGACAAGTTACGATTTGGAACAATTGGACACATACATCTCGCAGAATGAACCACAGCTGATTCCGAGTCAACGATCCGTTTATGATCTCATCTTGAATCGAATCCAACAAGCAACTGGTGGAATCATTTTTCTTGATGCCCCAGGCGGAACAGGAAAGACATTCGTGATCAACTTACTTCTGGCGAAGGTTCGGCATCAATCAAAGATTGCAATCGCGATGGCTTCTTCTGGCATTGCTGCTACGTTGTTACATGGTGGACGTACTGCCCATTCAACGTTGAAACTACCACTCAATCTCGCCTACGCTGAAAACGCGCTTTGTAACATCAGCAAAGGGACAGGACAAGCCAGAGTGTTACAAGAGTGTGTACTGATTGTATGGGACGAATGCACCATGGCCCACAAGCATGCTTTGGAAGCTCTGGATCGAAGTCTGAAAGATCTTCGTGGTGATTCAACATTGATGGGTGGGGTGATTGTTCTTCTCGCCGGTGACTTCCGTCAAACTTTGCCGATCATTCCGAGAGGAACCATGGCTGACGAACTCAAAGCTTGCCTGAAAGCGTCCTATCTTTGGAGACACGTCCGAAAAATGGAACTCACCAGTAACATGCGAGTGTTGCTGCACGGTGATGCTTCTGCTGGACGTTTTGCAGAACAACTACTGAAAATCGGTGATGGACAACTGCCAGCTGATCCTAACACTGGACTTATTCAACTGACAGAAAACGTCTGTTGTGTGGTCGACTCGATCGAAATACTGAAGACACAAGTATTTCCGAATCTTCGAATACATGTCAACGACCATCAATGGCTCTGCGAACGTGCCATTCTCGCTCCCACCAATGACACTGTAAACACGATCAATCTCCAAATACAACAACAACTGCCTGGCGATGCGATCACATACAAATCAGTGGACACTGTTGTCGATGTTGATCAAGCAGTCCATTATCCGACTGAATTTCTCAACTCACTAGAGCCACCTGGTATGCCACCGCACAAGTTAGTTCTCAAAGTTGGCACTCCAATCATGCTACTGAGAAATCTGGATGCACCACGGTTGTGCAACGGCACACGACTGTGCGTGAAAACATTAATGCCGCATGTCATCGAAGCAACAATCATGACAGGTTGTGCGAAAGGGGAAGAGGTGTTTATCCCTCGAATACCTATTATTCCCACCGACATGCCGTTCGAATTTAAACGCTTGCAGTTTCCTGTGCGTCTTGCGTTCGCGATGTCGATCAACAAAGCCCAAGGTCAATCGCTGAAGGTGGCTGGCATCAATCTGGAAGCTCCATGCTTTTCACACGGTCAACTCTACGTTGCATGCTCAAGAGTTGGGAGAAAGAAAAATTTGTTCATTTTTGCACCTGGAGGGAAAACGAAAAACATTGTCTATCGAACCGCTTTGGAATAAATATTCGCTTGCAGTACAAGCATAGAGCTAGAACTTCTTCTTTTCTCGATTGATGCCACTGAAACCCCGAGCAACGCCGGGTACCTCAGCTAGTCTATATATAT